>OVBX01006323.1:0-11988 GCA_900406325.1 Erucastrum elatum
TTGTTATTGTATGCAGTAAGTTATAAATATTATTCAAGTCTTCAGTTCAGATTCATTACCAAAGTCATCTCTTCGAATATCCCCTATATATTATTTGCCAATTGATTTGTACACATGTCGTAATCACAATTATTCTCGCTAAAAAAAATGATGACGTGATACTAAAAAAATATGACATGACATTAAAAGAATGATATGTCTTTAAAAAATAGTAATATAGCATCATATAAATTATGATATGTAAAATTTCCTTATAAAAACTTATATTTTTCTGCATAAATTTTAAATATGGTACTGACTAATAACTCATATATCATCATTAATGTTAATTTCACATATAAATATTTATTTTTTGTAAATTATAATAATGTATTAATAATTAATATATCACTAATTAAATAATATATCTATATATATATATATATATATCTTGCATTAATAAAATTAAGCTAAATACAATTACAAATATAAAACTTTACGTCAATTTATATATCATATTTGTATAAACATAATTGTAAATGTGCATCAAAAATACAAAACCAACAGAACTCTAATCCATAAAAAAATATTAATAGTTAAGTATTTAAAATTTATTTAAATTTATATGTTCATCTTCATTATATTAATTAACCAATTGATTTTCCAGTTTGACATATTTTAACTAAAACAAACAAAATATCTAATTTATTGGCATTTATATTTATTGAAAAAGTTATACCAAATCAAAAGAAAAAAGATTAATTACAAAAATATTTTTATGTTTTTTTTTTAAATGCTGAAAATAAAATATAAACATAATACTATTGAAATATAACATCGATAGATAACAAAAAACATGACATGAATAATTCAATTTAATGTTGATTTATATTTTTGGTAAACTTTTTAAAATATGGTAATAAATTCTTTATTACATTTAATATTGATATTTATTTTTGGTAATTTGTTTAAATATGGTAATATCTCATATATCATCATAAATGTATTCATATATAACATTACAAATTTTGAAATACTATTTTATTTTTTACAATTATACAATTTATATTACTAGATCTTTCAAAAATTGGGTCTGAGGCCATGTTTGAGTTTATTTTAATTTAATCATTTGGTGCACAAAAAAAAGCTTTCAAAAATTGCTACAATTTAAAAAAAAATAGATTTCTAATCATAAAACATTAGCTTCTTATAGAAATTTTATAAATATTGTTTAGTTTAAGTTTCTGTTAATTATAAAATTTTATATCATTTTGTTAGTTTTATACAAATTGATTTAATATATTTAACAATATAAATAGATAGAAAATATCGTCCAAGGTTATAATTTAAATGTATACATATATATTTTTCAATATATATTTAAATAAGAAAATCATTTATCTTAATTTAATATTTAACTAAATCAAATATATATTTAAATATTTGTAAAAGTAATAAAATCTATAATATTTATAAACTTTATGTTTAAATACAAATTAAAATTTGAAAAATTTCTTACTGCACATGGTGCAAGAGAACACCTAGTACATATTTTTAAAAAAAACTTGGCTTACTCTTCAACTATTATTATCTTTCTCAGATAGAATATAAGCACATAATCGTATTCACAAATAGAGTATACGAGTTTATTTTCACTAGACGGAAACAAAGGGATGGTTACGAGATTATAGGTTGTGAATTGCATGCAAATATTTAACAAGCAAACTAAGAGATTTATTTACTTTTGTAACCATGACAAGATCAACATAATTTCAAAGAAATGATTATAAGGTATTTTTATATTTATAGGCAAAATATGTTAAACTTTTTTGGGCAAGACTTAGAAGACGAATAATTTAGTGTGTAAAACTATAAGACGATGGTCTAGGCGAGTTTTGGGATTGCTAATCAATTCGGATTTGATAACACTCCACTCTAATTTATTTTGTAGCTATGCGGATATGGATATATTTTATAGTCTACTTAAATATCCGAATTGATAATTTATTTATAGACTATCATTTTTTTTAGAGATTAGTGCGGACATCTCTATAGATCTCGTATACTCTTAAGATTTAACAAAAAATCATTTGGTATACAATGTAATAAAGTCGACTATGGGATTCAGACAGGTAGCAATCAAAGTTGTCAAAATCAACCTTTGGAGCAGTGCCATTTGTCACCATCGAGAGGGCCAAGATAACGTGGCAATTAAAATGTGGTTGTGGATGAATATTGCGTCCGACAAATGATAGCACGTGTCGAGGTTCCTATAGCTATAGCCGTTGTTGATAAGAGACGGAAGAGAGATGATTCTTTAGTTCTTTTTTTGGCATTTTGTTAGAGTTAACCGAGAAATTTGTATCCGTAAAGTTAGGAGAAAAAAGACGTGAAGCTAGTATATAAATAAATCTGGATCGGCTTTTAGTTTTCGATTTCCAACTTGATTGGTTATGGAACTAATTGAATGTTTAGTACAGGCATAAGTTTTGAATACTAAAGCTACAAAAATTATGGTTTCAACTCATGTTAATCGTGTTGTTTCAATGAAGTAGCACATACCTTGGCTTACCGTTGGCATCTCAATTGAAGGTCGTACCCAAGTTGTGCATACCTTCTTAAGTGGTTAATCATATGTTGTACTATGACAATCTTCTTCTGAAGTCAAGCTATACAAGATTGATCCTTGCCAGAACAAATGGTTTTGATTTGATACAAGTCGGGTTTCAGTTAATCTATGTACAACTCTTTTTTTTTTTTTTTTTTTTTTTTTTTGGNGTGAGAGTCATGAGTTCGGAATGCAAAAAGATAATAACTTTTTATATATTATTTTCATTTTCATTTATTATTATTTCACAGTTTGATTTGCTTAACTTGTACAAATTTAGCCGATTATAATTTATAATGTTTGTTTGCATTTTGTATATTCTTCCAACATATATGCTTTGTCGCGTGTAATTTTGGAAAATATGAAGATAGAACCATTTTGCATTTTGCATATTCTTTTTTTTTCGCCCAAAAAAAAAGAAAAAGAAAAAGGGCAAATTGGCTAAAAATACAAGAAACAAAACTTAATTTGCCAATCATGAAACAAAAGATTTATTTAGTTAGGTAGAAAGAGAAACAAACATGAAATGACGTAGCTAACTCCTTGAAAGCTTCTAATTGAAAGAGAATGTCTCAGCTGTATTGGTTTAATGAGTCACGTAATAGGCATGTGAAGTCTCATCTTCATCGTAAAGGCTTCTGTTTGGCGTAATCAAAACATTACCTTCTTCGACGAGAGACGAGACGGCTCTTCTCCACCAACGTCTTCTTGAGTGAGAGAGAGAGAGATGTAAGAGAGAGTTAGCATAGGCGTATGTCTGATTATTCTCTTAGGTAGAAGATCAGCTACAAAGATGCGTCGAGATCGGAGATTTGGATGAACGTGGCGGCAAGAAAAGAGGTGGGGAGATGAGGTTGGAAGAGAGATAGCCAGTGGCATTTTTAAAAAGTTTTTTCCGGCATTACACAGACAGCTAGGAGTTATAGACTTATAACTTATAAGGTCTTTTCGGTGATATTTAAAATATGTACAGTGCTATAACCAAAAAACTAATTTTTTTTTCTGTGTACATCAGATGCAATTGCTCAAGAAAAAGATACCAACAACCATTTATGCATATACAACTGGCGGATCCAGCTTCAAATTTTAGGAGGTGCAGATATTGGGTTTTGGCCATGCCTAAAATTTATTATCTAAAAATAGTAAAAGAATAGTATCAAAGTGATTCGAACCAGAGAAAAGGTGTGTCAATAGAGGAAGAAACTAACCACAAGAGCTGCTGAATCCATACGTTACATAGCTAAACCACTAAAATTATATATTTAACCCGTTGCAACTGCAACCCCATTTCCTAACGTAAGTCCGCCACTATTAACAAGTTCTTTTGATGCTAGATTTCTGACTAAAATTAACTTAAACTGTCATCTGAAACTGAAAACATCGACTATTCAAGTAGAGTCCATGATGAGATTCCAATCCAATGAGGAGGAGACATTTTTCCACCACCGTCCTAAAAACAAATCATATCTAATGACGTTAACCTTTACAAATATTACTCGTTTATACCCTAGAGTTTATATAAATATTAAATTATCTTGGTTTTGACCAAAAAAAAAAATTATCTTGGTTAAAGTTTGATCATTATTTTATAAATGCTACCATCTACATATGTTGTTTGTTTAGGATTAAATTATCCATCACGTGAAACTCTTTTTTTTTTCATCTATTAAATTAACATGAAACTTTTTACACAAATCATCAAAAAAACACATTCCCTTCGAAGCCATAAGTTGGCAAGGATCACATTTTTTCAGGAACCAGAGAAAACACCATACGAAACTACTACAAAAGTATGAAAAATGAAAGGATGAAATACTAAATTTAAACCTATATACTCATAGAGAGAGCTGAAACGGATGTCTTGATGATAGTGGCCACTAGAAAGAGCGTACCGATTATTAAACTGCATAAAGAATCTTGTTTGTGGACTTTGAAAAATCTTCATATCTAAAAAACCAAATAATCAATTTGGCAGAGACCTCAAAGCTCGCACAACCATAAGCCGGTACTTCCATTTTCTCCAGCAATATATATCGTAACACAATTAAAAGCATTTGGATCTTCAAATGAGAACCAGAGAATACACTCTTGTCACAAACCAAAGCAGAGACCCTCAACATTTATTGAAACAAGCGCCAAGGCTTAAGCGTATACCACAATACATTTTCCATACCCGATAAATCATGATAATGAGGGAGAGAGAATATGGAGTTGAAACCATAAAAGCTTCAGAATCTCATGACGCCAATAACCGATTCGCAAAACACATAACCGCTAACTGAACCGGAAAATACTTTGATAAGAATGAAAGTGTTTATTGATTAAGATCCACCCAACCACCCCTCTTAGTCTCCACAAGTCGGAGTATCTAAGCCTCTCTTCTTGAATCTCACACTCGAGATTCAAGCCTCTCACACTCACTCTGTAACTGCTTGACTGTAACAAACATAACGACTTTCTATTTATACAACTCAGTTACTAAACGACTAAAGAATCTTCCGTTTACGTAACGTTTGCCAACTCAGCTTCCTTCACTTCTCCTTTCTCAACCACACTCTGCCTCTTCCTTCTCGTCACATACACTCTCATGGGCCTATCATACTTCCATTGCAAACCAGAACTAAAGTACAAACCGATACAAGTGGCGCCATCGAACCTAAGCTTATCACAAGTCAACTCATCATCAACCCTAGACAAGAACTAACAATGCATAACAATAACCAGAGGACCGCGAACAGGAGATTATTCAGGTAATCAGAAATTGTATCTCTTCACTAGTGTCGGATCGAAACCACCATCCTAACGCCGCCGCAAAGACCACTACAAAGCCCAAGCCTTATGAATCTCCAACCTGAGTCAAGCAAAGAAGGATCTGAACCTCAAACCAGCAGAGACATCCGCTGTCACCAAACAAACGGACTGCAACCACCTGTCCACCGTAAGTATCCATATAATATAGGAAATGATCTTTCTTTTTAGACAAAGATGTGTACAAGAGAGTATACATAGTTACAGATGATCGTAGGGTTTTACATAAGCTAATGACCGATGTGTCCTCTACATAATTGCAGTATATACTTGTTTCCTTAATACACTCCCGCAAGATGGAGAGGGTTTAGCCACTCCAATCTTGTTACAAGCTTGTGTGAACTTGGAACGAGGCAGGGGCTTGGTCAATGCGTCAGCCAATTGATCATGAGTGGAGACGTGTGAGACGCGAAGTGATCCGGATTGAATAAGGTTCCTAATAAAGTGATAGCCCAGAGCTATATGCTTCATCCTTGAGTGAAACACCGGGTTTGCACAGAGATAAGTTGCACCAACATTGTCACAATATATAACAGGAGCTACTGGTAATCGAATGCCAAGTTCTTGTAAGATAGAGCTGAGCCAACATAGCTCTGATACCATATAGGAAATGATCTTTCTTATTAGACAAAGATGTGTACAAGAGAGTATATATAGTTATAGATGATCGTAGGGTTTTACATAAAGCTAATGACTGATGTGTCCTCTATATAATTGCAGTATATACTTGTTTCCTTAATACATAAGACCCCGACAAAGCAAGAGGTTTCCGAGCCGTCCCCTTCAATTTTACCACGAACTGCAGTCAAAACGGATTAATCAACATATCTACAAAGTATTAAGCAAAACGAAGCTTACCGAACCGGCGGTGGCGCTAATAGAACCACCACGCGCCGGCTGGTGGAGATTGAAAAGTTGAACGAAGAAGACTTGTGTAATGGGCGAGAAGATAAAGTTCTTTAAGATTGTCCATCACGTGAAACTCTAGTTGTTAACAATATTGGGTACTTATTTAAGTTATTCTGCTAGTCTCACTTTCCTCATATAATAAGCACACCGAAGGAAATATTGGCAACATGTACATAATACAACAGCCCGATCTTATCCCAATAACATTCAGATCTATTTGGGTTTCGATAACCATTGGGGTTCAGTGGTCTATTTGGATTTTGATTTTCGGGATTAAAAATTTTAGTCTCAATCGAACCTGTGTTATTATTTGCGAAGTAAATTTTCGCAAAGGAACTCACACGTTAAAAGCTAGAGCGGTTAATGTCATTTATGTTTTTAATGAATAAAATATAAAATTACCTATAAATAAAAACGAATTTTAATTTTTATTAGATAATTGATTAATATTAATAATGATAAGAATTATCCAAATCTAAAATTATTTTCAAATTATACAGATAATTCAGATATATTTTGTTGTTATCTGAAAAAAATATTTTAACAAAAAGTTAAAACTTAAAAATAAAAACAGAAATGTCATAATTAAATAATCAAGTAAAATCCTTAATTTTATATAATTAAAAACAATATATTAAAAAAAGATAACCCTAAATATATTGTAATATACAAAGATTTACAAGCAATTATAAGACATAAAAGTTACACTATTTTATATCGTTTATACCTTTAATGAATAAAATATTTAAATTAGCTATAAAATAAAAACAATTTTTAACATTTTTGTTAGATAATTGATTAAATTAATAATGATAATAATTATCTAAATCTGAAAGTATATTTTGTTTAAATATACAGATAATTTCTATATATATTATTGTTATCAGAAAAATTATTTTAATAAAAAATTAAAAATTAGAAAACAGAAAAGACATAATTAAATAATCCAGTAAAATTCTTAATTTTATATTATTTGAAAAAATGATATCTATTTTTTTGAATAAAATAATTCCTAAATATACTGTAATATGCAAAGATTTACAAACAATTATAAGACATAAAAAAGTAAATGAAAACATAAATAATAATTTATATTATACTTTTTATTTAATAATAAACTTATTAATTAATAGTTATAAAATATTTATGACTGCATCCGCTAGCAAAACACCTAGAGATGATTTACAAAGTTAACGAAAGTTCAAAAGATTAAAGTTTTCTCTTTTGTTTTACTTCATTGCATGTATGATGTGTAGTTTTTTCACAATCTTATAAATTTAAAGGTGTTTTAAAAATTAAGATCAAATACAAAAAAAAATTGGGAGAAATTTAAAATGACTATAAACATAAAGAATAATTAATATAGTGGTTTTTATATCCTGTAATTTATATATTAATAAATATTTATAAATAACTAAGCCCGCAAGTGCGGGCAAGACAACTAGTGTCCAATTAATTATTTGACCACAAATATGGTTTTTCTATAAATTTTGAACTGCATTAAAATTAGTTTATCATATTATTGTTACTGGTGTTCTATAGCATACTGCAATCATCAGTCTCACATATATACATAACCAATTTTCTGTTGCCTAATTACTTTATTTTCCTTCTTATTCTTGTTTTTTTTTTCTCTACCTATTCTATGTTAAACAATAAAAATAGAAACTTGAGTTTGAAACCAATATGATCAGAACCTTGTCACTTTACAAAACTCTATTGGAGGTGTTGCCGCACTTGAACGCTATCTTCCAAGGCTGCATTAATATTACAGCTTACATGTAGGACATAGCATACAAGCAATTCGGTACCAAAACTTTTATTTATAAGCCAATCTTTTTTTCTTGTACAGTTGTAGAGAGGCATGTGAAGATTATGTACGACACCGACACGCTGAAAAGATAGCATTCAGGCTTTTAAAACTCGTTTCAGTACGCTTATGCTTACCAAAGTAACGTTTCCGTGATTACATCAAAGATCATACGAGTTTCTTCATAATAAATCTTTCTTGTACAGTTGTAGAGAGGCATGTGAAGATTATGTACGACACGCTGAAAAGATAGCATTCAGGCTTTTAAAACTCGTTTCAGTACGCTTATGCTTACCAAAGTAACGTTTCCGTGATTACATCAAAGATCATACGAGTTTCTTCATAATAAATCTTTGTCCACCATGCCCACGGTCTATTGGCTCAAGACAAAGTTGGAGGTTTACAATAGAGGTGAAAATTTTTATATAACTTCTCATTTTTTCTAAGATAAACACATGCAATATCTAAAATTAAATATCCAATTAGAACGACTATATCTATACTACTAGGTTTGGATGAATGATACGTATTGGATGTAGACAAAGAGTGGCGGTGATTGGTGAACACATCAAGAGAAGATTTTTATTTTTATTCTTACACCAAGACCAAGAGCAAGAGAAATATACTCAATAGTATTCTTCTTGATGCCTTCTCATGATGTTGAAGTGAAGCCATTAGAAAAGTGGGTACTGAAAACCCTCTACGATACAAAGGATGTAATAATGGAGCAAGTTTTATGTCAGCAGAGATTGTTAAAAACTTGAAAATCGATCCAAAATCAAACATATGACTTCAAAGTTAACTCGAGAGTGTACTATGTGTCTACTTTTTTACCAAAGCTATGATGTGATCCCTTAACTTAATGTGAGATACTGAGTTTATGTCTGAAACAATATATCTGATATTAACTGCTCCAGCTTTTTTAAGTGATAACTTCATTTGTAATATTATTATATTAATTGTGATATCTAGGTATCTTGTCCGACGTGCGGACATAATAATTTTCAGATATTTATACAAGATGCAATATTTTTATAGTTTCAAATACTATAACAATAATTTATTGTTTATACATTCAAAATATTAAATAAAAAATAAAAAATTCTTTATAAATACAAATATTTCATCATAATATAAATATTTTTTATTACGTAAAACAAACTTAAAACATTAATTAAGCATTTGAAATAGTTAGTAGTTATTTTTTTGTCAACAATTAGTAATTAATTAATTATCAAACTCTCTATATATGATAAAGCTTTTCAGTATAACAAAATTATTTTTATTGCATAAAATATTAATTTTTTTTTAAATATACTGTAAAATAATTGTTAGATAATACAATATAAACAATTTTAAGGATAAATATTAAATCAATGAATTTCGTTTCTACCTTATGATTAATTATATATTTTAGACAAAGATAGTTATTAAATTAATAATTTTCTTTTTTATTTATTTTTAATTATATATAACTGAATATAGTTATTCATTAAGGGTATCATTGACTTTTACCGCTGCAACTTTTAACGTGAGAGCTTCGTTGCGAAAAAATCACTTCGCATTAATTATATATAATAATAACTAAATATAGTTATTCAGTAAGGGTATCATTGACTTTTACCGCTGCAACTTTTAACGTGAGAGCTCCGTTGCGAAAAATTATTTCGCAAATAATAGTACAGAAGATATAGGGATACATATATATATATATATGAAACATCATAATTTTAGTCTGCCAATTATCTTTTGATGTCATAATCTTATGTTACATCATCACAATAAACTAAGAGAGTAAAAACAATTAATACAATTTTAATATCTCTTTGTGCTCTTTGTTCTGTAAATTTGGGGTGAGTGCTTCTTTAATTATTACTAGATTTTGACCCGCGCCTTAAAGCACGATTTTTTTAATTGAAAACAAAATTTGAAGTAGTATTTTAGGATTTTATATGTTATTATGCTACATAGTTTATATTATATTGTTAAAATTATATAATTTAAGAATTATTTTATTTGAGATTTTTTATATACATTTTTGTAACTCTCTTTTAAGTCCGAGAAATTTTCATCTGGATCCAAAAAACTCAACTAGAACCATCCAAAAATATAGGTTATGGGTATAGAGAAAAGTACCTATCGGATATCTTTTTAGACGTGCAATCCCTAAAGATTAAAGAAAGAAAAGGAGAAGTTGATTTTTTCTGAATTAAAATATATACTTCTTGAAGAATATCCTAAAGATTGTGAATAACTCGATTATGGTATAATTTTTAATTTTATTTCAAAATATAAACTTTAAAATTTAAACTAATGTGTCTATAAATTTGTTTAAGGTGGGAAAGATTTAGAGTGATAAAGACCTGGAGAATAAAGTTTATATATGTTTTTTTCCTTTTGATTTTGGATTTGAACTATTAAAATGTTTTATTACCTTTATTACATTTTCAGTTTGTTACTTTTAAAAACAATTCTAAGCATTATGGTTATTGATATTTTTTATTTGATATGATTTATCTTTATAAGAATATGTAAACTTAAAATAGTATTAAATTTATTTTAGTTCAATCAAACCCAGTTCGAACCCGATTGAACCCGCTCGAACCACAAGGACGCAGGACCCAACATATTTTTGGTTCGCTAGCCGGTCCGGTTTTAAAAACACTGGTTTAAACTTAAAGGACCAAGATCCGAAAGGAACTGATCCGTGCCTAGCTCAAACACCCAAATGCTCAAGTTTACTATCTCTCGATATAATATTTTGTGTACATTTTATAACAGTTACATTTGTTGGATTGATGAGGCTTAAGATTTATTTGATATATTTTTGGCTAACTTATTACTATAAATTTGTAGGAATTTCAATATTTTTAAACTTAAATTAGATAATACTTTTATTATTAACAATTTTTATAATTTTTAACATAATATATATATATATTTTTGTTTTAACAGATAATTCGCTAAAGTGCGTTTATCAAATTTGTCTTTTTAAATATTTGGATATCTGTTTGAAAATTTCAAACTGCATTAAAAATGCTAATCTTTCAAGGTTCAAAAGTTTAGATTTTATTGATATAGTGGGTGTATATTAATAATAATAACGGACAAATAAACATGAGTTAGAGATCCTTGTAAATATTGAAAGATAAATTTTATCAAGGATTAAATTGTTTATATAAAAAACAATACATATAGTTGTCGATTTTTGTAAAACAAAATAGGAATCTGCCAAGGTATCAAATTGTTACTTGGAGATACTAATATTTTTATGGGGAGAATAATATTGCTTAATTGTCGTTGGTGGAGTGGTCATGTAGAGTAAACTATATAATTTTCTTAATTGTCGTTGGTGGAGTGGTCATGTATTAATATGGCTGGTTATTAATAATAATGTTGTACAGATCTTAACCCGTCCAATTGGACGGGTCTTTGTTTTATGATATATATATATTTTTTTAAAAAAGTTAATGAGCGAAACTTATTCTATTTTAGATTAAGATGAGATATTATTTTATATTTAACAGGTAGACTTTTATGATATGTATACATTATAGTAGCTTGAGTATCAATATGAGATATTAATATTAGTTGCATATTTGAAATTAATTTATGTGCAGCGAATATTTTTTCTATTAACTATTAAGTGATATGTTTAATCTAAAATAAATGTAAATATTAATTCAGTAATTTAATGGGATTAATATCTTTGTTTCCAAACATAATTTAATGAAATTGGTATCCTTGTTTCCAAACAGAATTTTTAATATAATACTAATCTTGTAAACATGAGTAATGCTCATTGACTTTATAAGGAAATGTTGTGCTAATAAACATAGTAAGATTACTTAAGCGGCCTTGAAGTGATCAATCT
>OVBX01006324.1:0-11988 GCA_900406325.1 Erucastrum elatum
CTTCAAAGCTGTAAACACTTTCTCATTCATTCTTAATACAATCGGAGCATTTACAAGTACAATATAACTTGAGTCTATCAGGAATCGATCTCAGCCACAAGCTGTAGAGATATTAGCAAGAAAACAAACAAAAAATCACTAGATGAACTGTGTCATACGTAACTTTAAATTGGAACAAAATCAAACAAACGTGCCATGGAAGTAATATTGGATGCAGCAGACATGCAATGCATCTCTCATCTCATGTAGCTTAGGCAGCCATGATTAAACAAGTTAATGCTTGAATTTTTCTTTGATTTGATGAGAAAAATAAAGGACAATCTAATTCAGTATTCTCCATCACGAATAAAGAAAAGACGCATACGATTTGTCCCTAAACTCTAGCAGGTACCAAACACAAAATCCTTCAGAAAAAAAACGAGAACAAAATAGTCATGGAGTCATCTGATGGAAGCTTATTATTATCTATTACCAATGACCTCTTCCGCGACCACCTCGGCGTCTTCCCTGACTTCGGTTACCACCACCACTACCGTAAGATGATATTCCCTCAAAAGCCTTGTTCACAAGCTGGGTTGGCATACCACTCGAACCACGTCTCTTCTTTGCTGTACCATTGTTACCACTTCCATTGTTGCTATTAGCAGGCCTTTTTCCTCTGTTACTGCAAAAGGCACACTAATTACAAACAGATATAAGACAGCAGAAAGATTGCGGGTTGAGTGAACTTTGCAACAAACCCGATTGTTGTTGTTGTTGCTGAGGCTAATGGCTTTGTAACTTCTTTCCAAGAGAGGTTCATATTAGTATCTCCGATAAATGAAGGCACCTTTGCATGCAATGGCTGTTAATCAAATTTGCTCCCAAGCTCTTAGTTCATACTTCATATCATCCAAAACTATAAGAAAAGGAAAAAGAAAATGCTAAAATGTTCGGATGTTCACCTTTGTCATTGCCAATATGTTATTGCATGTCCTAAGTCCACTTGTAGTATTCTGCTTCTTTGTTTTCTGGAAGAAAAAAGAACATAGCAAAAGCAATACATTAGCCCTAAAAGCAAGTATCACCGGGAAAATAAAATAGGAAGAAGTTACAGGTTAATGTACTCACAATGCTTCCCTTCTCTTCATCTGTCTTAGCAGCCGACATGGCTTTGTTAAGCTCAGACATTCCCTGAGTTAGTTTCTTCATTGTTGTTTTGGTTAGATCTTCAACGGTGGTCAATCTGCACCAGAAGACAAAAAAATACTTTATACCATCATGTACATCAAATTTTCAACGACAGTATCTTCAACTTTCAAGTCGGATAAATCTATAGATGTCACACAATACCTTTCAGTGAAGTCCTTGTTCACCTCCGAGAAGTCTTCCCCTAGTCTGTCTGATGGCTGACCGGTCACAATCTTATATCCACACAAGCTGTTTGTTGCATTTGGAACCTGTATATCTCAAATTATTCAAATAAGTACAGCAAGGAAGAAGAAAAGAGAACGTAATTAAATCACAGTTGGCAACCTTATGGGCCAGGTGATGGAACGCGTACAACAAACACTCCACGTATGTGAAGTTCATTTCCTCTTCAGTCTTCCTAGAAGGCATGTAATTCTGATAACAAAGAATGTAACAATCTTTATAAGACAATTTTACTGCTGCATGTAATGCTTTCACATTAAAAAGACAAGTAATCTACAAACGTATTTATCAAAGAGGTAGATGAACAACGGCACTTAAAGTGGTTACCTTTAAAAGCTCAACAATTGAAGGAAGCATCTGCCTTGCCTCCTGGGCGGTTGTGTATGGGGAAATATCAGCAAGAGCTTTGAGCAGATCAAGCTTCCTCTCTTCTGGGAGCTATTACACGAAAGAATATGTTATGTACTGGCAAAGAAATATTTTTATACGCAGTGATACAGATTTTTCATGAAAGAGGGCAAAAGAGAAGCAAGAAGCAACACCTACACATGGATTAAATAAAAGGTACAAAAACTTAAGATTTTACTCCATAGTGCATACCCTTAATGTCATAAACTATTCTTAAAGATCTAGGAAGATAAGTTCTCGGATACCTTGTCAAAAACAGGTACGATATGATTGTTCAAATAGTTGAGAAACCTGCTGGTTGGAGCACCTCTCTGATAAAAACAAGGACGAAATTAGCAAAGTTCATAGTATGGAATTGGAATCTATCAAGCTACTAACAGCACCAAATCTGAATTCGTACCGCGAAAAATGGAAGAGCCAGTTGAAGGCATGATATAAACCTATCAATATGGTCTGTATCTGATATCTGCGAAAACAATACTTGCAATTTAGTAAACCCAAAGAACAACGACTACTGTTTTAAGAAATCAATAAACTAAACTTTATCTTCAGTATGAATCATATTGTATGATGCAGTCCAACAAGCTTAAAAAAAATTGCAACTTACATCAAATTGTGCATTCAAATCGGCCTGTCCTTCGATAATTTCCACAAGTTCTTGCATTCTTTCTTGAGGAGCTTTCCCTCCAAATATACCCAGACTTGTCAGGAAATCCACAAACATTTTAAATTCTTCTCCAGTTACATCTTCTAGGCTCTGAGAAAAAAAAAGTCAAAATATATGGCAAAGGAAAAAGAAGGCAGATGCAAGAAACAAAAAGAACTGCAGACACATAGTATTATGGTCTTACCTGTTTAATCAAATCTGTTATATGCCTTTCCATTTCCTCTTGCGGCTTTAAGAGTTCTGCTTTAATAGGAAACACCTACATATATAGATTAATAAAAAAATATCAATGAATATAGGCTAAGGTATATTCCAAATCTCTCCAAGGATTGTCATTTCTGATACTATCCAGCCTTAAGCTAACTACTGTATTATTTGCTCCGAAAACATTGAAAATAGCAAAAAGACATTCTGACCTTGTCTCTGATGAAATTCAAAACCTTTTCACGAATTTGATCATCCGTAGTTGGAGTAACTCCAGCATGCGTAAACAATGCAGTTAAAGATGCTGTTACAAAATAGGGTAACAGTTAGAAAACGATAAGAGTTACAGATACCGAAATCATATTGTAAATCTAAGATAATTTAGCACACTACAACCTAGAGCCGGTAATTTATTCACTTAAAAACAATGACTGATCAACCTCGTATACTAAAAGAGTAACCAATTATCTACCACGAGACTGAAAAGTCACGTCTACCAGTTTCTCACTGCAACTTCACATTAATAAAGATTAACGAGCATCTTCGTACAGAACAACTATAAAAGAAATTAGACTACCTTTTGGATCCTGTCGAATGAGTGCCATCAGAGCCTTGTGCACAGCATCACGCTCCACAGGTTCCTCTTCAGATCATGTTACCTCTTAAGTCAGATAAGAAAGACGCAAAGAGGTATCTAAAAGGTGCATTAACCAAAAATCACAAGAGTTACCAGTATTAAGAAGTTGCACAAGAACATCAACAATCTTAGAAATCATATCTGGAGTATCCTTGCAGAACAGTGGGAGCCCACGGATGGCTTGAACCCGTACCTATACATTAAAGGAAACACATGCTTTTAACTCAGAGCAAAGGCTAGTTCCGCGAAACACAAAACTAAACGGATATATATTCTCAAGAAATCAGAAGCACTATATTTTCTGTGTAAATAAAACAAGAAACCAACTTTTAATTCTCTAGAAAATCAGAAGCACAACACACGTATACAACCTCTATCGGAACAAGTACTAAGAAGCCCTGCTTTCATCACTTTATATGTTCAGTGTAAAATGGAGCAGGAAGCTAACTTCGAGCACTGTAAGCTAGTCTAAGTTTTATCTGATTGAATGCAAAAAAGGACAAAGGGGGTACAGTTACAAACCCCAAGATCTCCATCTTCGATACAGTCCACATGAGCATCGAAAGCATCAGTTGAGAGAGTGGGAAAAAACTTGAAGTAGCGTGGAATCAGCTGAGAGGCAAGCTGCTTGGCCTTCATACTAGTCTTGGACATCTTGATAATCCCCTCATACTCCTCTACATTCTGCAAAATAACACGAGAAAGCAAGACAGATAAAAACTGACCAAATACTAAGAAGCCAAATATAGCAAAAGATGATAACTTTAGGCTAAAAACAAAAGCAGGGATCAGTTTTAAGGTAACCCTAGTTGAGAAATGCTCGATTTCAAATACAATAATCCAGAGTGCTCGACTTCAAAACCCTAGTTGGGAGAAAATTTGAGAACGGCGAACCTGAGACTTGTCCTTTGAGGCGTTGAGGCGCTCGCTGAACTCGTAGAGCTTCTCGATTTGCTGGAACTCTTCGGACATGGTTGAGGAGAAAGATGAGAGCGAGAGAGAAAACTGAAGTAGATGAGTATACACACATACAGTTAGCTTGAGATGAGGGAAATAGAAGATGTAAAAAGTGAGATCTCGTTATAGGAACTAGGCGGGAAAGATATGAAGAAGAGTGGAACGTACATGGTGGTGTTTTTGGAAGAGTGGCTGTAGAAAGACGAGAGTTCCTTCTCTGGGTGTATCGTTAAAGCTTGAAGATGAAGAAGAGCCGAGAGAGCAGAGAAGTGGTTTTATGTTGTGACCATCTTTTTACAACGGTGTCGTTTCGATTTATGAGAACCGCCACCTGGTTTTAATCGTCTCTTATAAATTGGCCCCACATGTTTATTTTGGAAACCAAAAGCCAATTTGTCCCTCGATGTGGTGAAGGTCTATTCAACAAAATATTTGCAGGAATTTGTAATGAGTTTTAAATATGATTTTGATGATTCTAGAAAAAAAATTAAGATTCTTCTAACTAAAACACTCTAAATTTTCAATTATAACTATAAAATTTGAATTTTTTTTATATTTTTTTAACAAAAAACTCTACCAAAATACTTCAAAATCATCACAAACTTCGTAAATATCCTTAATATAAATACCTTTTAAGATTACAAATTCAATAATATTATGTTAACATATTTTTAAAGCTCATATAAACAATATTTAATTTGTTATTTTAATGTAAATCGCTTAACACTTTTCAATACACCACCAAAAAGAACATCACATTTTCGAGTTGTTCATTCAAGAGCGTTTATTTAAGAGCAAAAATCTCTCGACGTTTAATATTCCCAAAAGCAATTCTAATACAAAGATATCTCAAAGGAACAGTGAAGTTTTAGTCCTGATTCAACCAAATCAGAGGACAGGCATATCCAGAGCTTGTAACACATCCTTGAACTCAAACTCATGAGTATGTTTATTGAACCGCTCCAGCAGTTTGTACCGATTGTCGTTCAAGTAAAACGACTGAGCTGTCTCCATGAGCCATTTCGCCTCCTCGTCTGTGAGTTTGCTTGTGAACACAACATCACCTCGGATAAACACCAAGTCTTTCGTCTCTGAAAGCTCAGTGTAGAATTTTGTAGTCAAGTACGGAGCCGCTTCAGTTCCTCTCGCTTTGTAGTCTTCGAGTCCAGTGAAAATCATGTGAGGCGCTTCAACTGCCACAACACAAGATTGATGATTAATAATAAGATCATTTTTTTTTGATCAAATAATAATAAGATCATTAAACTTCACAACCAACCTATAATACGCTCCACAAAAATTGTAGTCAAATTCAAAGATCAAATGCTACATCTAGGAAAGATTCAGCGTCACATGCCACACAACGGGGTAAAGAAACTGTTTAATAGTCTCCTAACGTTTGTCCTCACTAATCACTAATCAGACTAAGTAAAAGAATGCCTTTTGAGTAAGAACATCTCGACCATTGCTAATATTATCACTAACCATCTCGACCAATGCTAATAACACCAACAATTGCTAATATCACTAGTTTGACTTGGAACTCCGAGATAAAAGCTAGAACAAACCTTGAGCAAACATTGTAATGTAACCACTTCCTCTCCACAATGGAATGACAAAGTAACGGCTGCATTTGCAACATCAAAGAAGTTCACATCAAAGACCAAACACACAAAAGATTATGAGATTTATTTGGTCAAGAACAAAGCTGAGGAAGATGTTATTACCACTCAGCTGCTCGTTGCTCCAACAAACGATAAAGCTGAGCTTTCATAGTGATCCCAATATGACCTCTTCCCAAGTGATACTGCCAAAATGAAATTCATCAACAATTTTCAAAGACTGAAACTTTAGAGCACAGAGGTTGAAATTACATCGTCCCAGATCGAAGTGAGCTCCTCCGGAGATTTAGTCTTGGCTCTCTCCAAATCCATGATCGAGTCCAAAGGTTTCGGCTTCAACGGTGAGAACCCAGATGCGAATCTCGAGTTTCTGACTGAACCAAGCGATGCCCATTTGATGTGGTTTCCGGGTAACGCTTCCGAGCGGTTACTTCCGGCGTTTCGATGCGAAGAAGATGGCCGCGCCGTGAAGATCTGTCTAGACGGGCAACGGGAAGAATACGAGGAGGAAGACGAGGAGAGCTTCTCTGTAGCGAGACGCGAAACGGATCCGAGGATTCGCCTAAGTTTCATGATCAGCAAGTTCTAAGAAGCTCTCAGAGGAATTTCGTCGAACACGTTGTATGCTAGAAGATCTAAAGTCCAACAACGACGAAGAAAGTAAACTGTCTGGAATCTCAATCACTCGCTCGTTTCGTGGGTTATTTGGTTCGACCGGGTCGAATTAGATTTTTTCGTAGTTTCGCTAGGTCCAGAACAAAGCTCTTTCTGGCCCAAACCTAATGGGCCTTTGGGCTGTTTAAGAGTTTAGATAATTCTGCTACTCGACCTCACCTCCAATGAGAACTCGTTAACAAAAGCAGGTGTGGCTTGGAGCTTGAGTTAGACTAATCAGTAATCTGTATCGTATAATATAGTGGCCTCATGTTTGACTTGAGCAGCATCACTCGTATACATAGAACCCGTGGTGATGGTCATGGAACCAAACGATATGCATTAAATGCCCAACAAGCCTAAAGCCACTCTTCATAAGACCAACATTATCGCACCGTCCCTGGTGTGTCCGAGAGGGGAGGGGCCACTGATCATCAGAACCGAGGGGGACAAGAGTAAAAAGTCTTTTTTATATAAGAAACGTAATCTCTCGTCCTTGCTCCTTTATACTTGCTGTGTGTGCGCGTCCTTTGTTTTTTTCCTTTGAAAGACCTAAACATTGTCCCAGCTATAATGTTGGTCTAAATAATACTTGCCTATGGAAGCCCTAGGACTAGGGCTGGCTCTGTCTTGACAGTGTTGACACGGACCATGGTACACAGGTACATGAAGGTTTCACATCATATCTCATCAAGAAAGAACTTCATTTACTCTGGATCACAGATTCACAGCGCTAGCTCCCACGCTTGGCCCATATAACCTTATAAACATCACTCCTTGATACACTAGTGGTCTAGGCACTCTTACAGTTTTATAAGAGCATGTCTATGAGTCTGAACCAGTTCGTGCTAGAAGCTTTAGAATATCAGACACACCAGGAAAAATGTGAATAGTATAGGTTCATGGGAAGAGTTCCTAAAAGCGTTACAGTAAATCTCTATATTTGATCATTTTCTTTTATCATTCGTTTTGGATGACACTGTTACTGAGATTAATGTATATGTACGTATATAATATATCCAAATACTTTAACAAAATGTAATGCATAACATTGATATAATTTACCAAATATAAAAGATTATTGTACCCAAAAAAAATATTATGAACTGTACATTTTCTATGCGTTTTTGCAGAGTTTCAGATCTGCAGTAGCATCAATTACAAAACAAATATATATGATCTAGTCACAAATATTGTTTAGTCAAATACTCAAAGCAGAATATTTGCCACAATGTTTTGCTTCATCGCGCCCGTGAGTGTTTGGAATCTTCTAACATGTTCATGTGACCCTATCAATCAATATTTTCTTTTTTCTGAAACTCCCTATCTATCAATCTTGAGTCCTGTCTCTTAACAATTATGAACCAATAATACGTTTCAGATTTTTTTTAACCAAGTTTTTCAATGTACGTAGATGCAGGTTCGAATATTTATAGAAGTCAGTCTATTATAATAGAAGTACGTTTACTATGGATACCTGTCTGAATTTTGGACAAAACTTTATTTGAATACTAAATTAAATTTAGGCTTTATCGGCAGTAGGAAACTCGTGAATTGTTGTTTCAGGAGTTTATTCTTTGTGTGTAAGCACATGGGGTTTTACGATTTCATTTGTTCTGCATATACTAACTCGGATCATATGAGGAAGCAATCATGGCTTATTAACTTTACACATCTTTTGAGTAGAATGCGTAATGATGCGTTCTTGTAAGCGTTAGACAATTCTTTAAAAAAAAAGATTACAAAAAATTGTAGATGTATTGAACCAAATTCTCTTAATAAATTGTTAGAAAAAAGATCTTTAACAAGCGTATGTAATCTTTTTTAGAACATAAACATAGAACATGTCTTTTTGTAAGATTTTAAATTAAATACATTATTCTATTATAAAGTTATATATACACATATTTACTAATTATCTTTTTTTCTTATGATTTGAGTTTTTAGAAAAGAAAGGAAACCAACGTTTTTAATATTTCTTTATTTTTATAAATTAACATTTTAAAATCTATCTATATTAATTATCTTTAACTAATGAATCAAAACTCACTTGACGGCATTATATATATAATATAATTATTTTAATAATTAACTTAAATGCATGTATTTATGCAGTTTATTTTTTAATAAAATTGAAAACGAAATCTGCTCATCCTGGTCCAGATCTAGTTCGGCATGTTAAATATGACAGAATGTGCAAATACGATAATATTGTCCCATGATAGGATTACTTCTGATCAACTTTTTTTGGATCAACATCTGATGTAGTTGTGATAGGATCAACATTGGCTTTTCAAATAGAGATCGTGTAAACCATATCGTTTCTTTGTGTAATATACATATAAAATCTTTTGATATTTGGTAAGAGGAGTTTATCCAGTTTCAAAATGCAGTGTTTGGATTGTGGCATTCAAGATGATTGGTTCTATGATTATTATAAAATGTTTTGATTAAAGTGGAGATTGTTTTAGATATCAATCCGTTATATTTACTTTTGGTCGTATCCCCAAGCTTGGAAAGTTGTGTAAAGTAAATTAGCACCAAATAAAATTTCATTATATTGGGTTATTAATTTTGACAACATATTTTTGAATAAAAATAATAAACCCGTAATAGACTACTACCACTCTCTTTTTATCTGACAAAAATGTTTATGTTTTATTATCAATCAATATTTTGTCATTTTTCTTGGCTCTGACTTGGATTTTTTTTCTTAACTCATTACGTACAGAAACTGTAAACTATATAGTAGTTTGTCCAGACTCGCATATTATCCAACACAACCAAACCACCATGCATGTCTTATCTCTTACTTCCGCCTTAATATTCCGTTTCCTCTTCCTCATCTCCACCTTTCCAATTTCTCCAGCTAAACCCACAACCTCTCATCCGCCGGCACTGCCTCGCCACCGCCACAGAGAGCTATCCGTTGATTACTACTATAAAAAATGTCCTCAGCTCGAAAGTATTGTCGGTTCCGTCACTTCCCAGCTGTTCAAAGAAGCACCCGTCTCCGCCCCTGCCACTATTCGCCTCTTCTTCCACGACTGCTTTGTTGAGGTCAAATATTATTACCAAAATTTTATTATTGCTTTCACTTTCTTACGCACTCCATTGCACGATAGCTAAAAACAGTGACAGCAAAAACATTTTCACGTTATTTTCACGAAAACGCCTTTTCACACAAAAAAAACGCACTTTTCACGTTACTAATAGTCAAATTTCAATGCATCAGTTTACAAAAAAAAAAAAAAATTCAATGCATCATCTCATTATACCTCAATAGTTATAAGCAAAATAAAAACACATAAATTTTGGAAAATAATAAGACACATACATTTTGGGAAACAGTCCCGACAAAAACTTGTCGTGTATGCGTAACGCATTTTAGCAAAAGATGCCAAGATTCGTTGCACTTTAACAACAACCTTAAAGGTATGTTGGTCCGTCCGTGCTGTTTGTTTAGCAATACACATCACATGCAGGCAAACGTATATAAAATTGCTGATGCCTACTCAACATAAGCTAAAATTTTTGAATTTTGAAGGGTTGTGACGGGTCGATATTGATAGAAACAAAAAAGGGAAGCAAGAAACTAGCGGAAAGGGAGGCAGTTGAAAATAAGGATTTGAGAGAAGAAGGATTCGAGAGTATCATAAAGGCAAAGGCATTGGTTGAGTCTCATTGCCCTTCTCGTGTCTCTTGCTCTGATATTCTCGCCATCGCCGCTCGAGATTTCATCCACCTGGTAATCCCAACTTCAATCACATTCTTAATTTATGTATTTGATATAATATTCTGCTAAAACCGAATCTTGGAGTTTTAAGACCGGATCAAAACATAGGAAACATGCTTAGATATACATCAAGAAAATTAGTTTATTTGATAGTTGATGTATGCTTTTACTGAATAAAATGAAACAAAATATATGGTATTTGAATTTGTTTGAAGTTTGTGTATTTATTTGTACAATGATACATATATTTGATGTATAAATTAAACATATGGTTTCTACTTTGAGAACTATTTCCCATAGTCTATTTAAACAATAATATGAGTCCGAACCTTGGTAATTTGGCTCAACCTCTGAGTTTCTTTGATTTTGATTCATCATGGATTTACGTGATACTAAGTACTAACTAGTGCTTTGTTTTGATTTCAAATAGGCAGGTGGACCGTACTATCAAGTGAAAAAAGGAAGGTGGGACGGCAAAATATCGACGGCAACGAACGTCCCTCCCAACATCCCTCGATCAAACTCCACGGTAGATCAACTCATCAAGCTCTTCGCATCAAAAGGACTAACGGTAGATGATCTCGTCGTCCTTTCTGGCGCCCACACAATCGGTTTCGCCCACTGCAAGAGTTTTGTTGGTCGTCTCTATGACTTCAAAGGCACAAAACGACCCGACCCGAATATCAACACAAGATTACTGAAGGAGCTCCGTATGTATTGCCCTTCCTCCGGCAGAAGCTCACGTGCCGCCCTTCCCCTCGACGCCACAACTCCGTTTGCGTTCGACAACGGGTATTACAAAGGTCTAGGAAGTAACATGGGCCTTCTCGGGTCGGACCAAGCCCTTTTTCTTGACCCAAGGACGAAGCCCATTGCACTTGAGATGGCTAGAGATAAGCAGAAGTTTCTCAAGGCGTTTGGGGATGCTATGGATAAGATGGGTTCTATTGGTGTAAAGAGAGGGAGGAAACATGGAGAGATACGAAAAGATTGTCGTGTCTTCTTATAGATATTTTATATTTTTTTATATTTGTTCTTTTGTGTGTGTGTTTTTTTGTCTCGATCTTGATATGTCTCGTATCCTTTGTTTGGAAGTTTCTTGATTGTTTCTCAAGGCGTTTGGGGATGCTGTAAAATATAATAGAATAGATATATTATTGTGTTGTGTTTGATAAGAGAATACAATATGCATATATATAGTGGTAACATTAACATAATGTTAACACTAGATAATGCTAACTTTCCTAAACACTTAATGTTAATATGCTAAGAATATCTTGAGATAACTTGTTCTTCAAATCTTTCCTTTTAGTTTTGACGGTCTTCATGGGTTTCACAATCTTGGTCCGTAAGATACATATCTTCCGGCCCGACATATCTCTAATACTCCCCCGCACGACAAACGTGGGATGCAACACGCAAATCTGCAATCATAAAGCAGACCACATATGTCGTGGACACTATGTCGAGGAAAACAAATCAATAGATTCCTCCGGGAATAGACTTTAATGTTGACAAGGAGATGAAAACTTCAGCTCTTCTTTGGTCTTGACAATGGGAATGCATTCCATGGACGCAACTGCAACTCCAAAAATAATCGTCCTATAACCTGGACAGTCCATACATTGGACTAAAAAATTGACCTAAGAACATAAGCATAACTAAAACTCCCATGTAATAGTTAAACTAT
>OVBX01006325.1:0-11987 GCA_900406325.1 Erucastrum elatum
TATATATATATATATATATATATATGTAATCAACTAGAATTTTAGGAAGAGAAATGAACCTAAGAAGATGGTGATGATCACTGTTTTTAAGGGATAGAGAGAGTTGTGGAAGTTGTGACTTTTTGTTAACGTCTGATTAATTATGGTATTACAATGATGAGAATATTACATAGACGATTCTACAGCCGGCGATTCTACTATCATATGAGAATTCACGCCTGACTGCACCGCTCCAAGCCGTCCTATGAGATCCATGTTCGATGGTGTACGTCATGCACCAAGGTGAAGATCTCTTGTAACATATTTTTCCATAATTTGCATAATTATGAATTTTCTGGGGTTTGAACCTCAGATCTCCGGATGTAGAAGCATTAATAAACTCTTAGTCAAACCCCAGATCTCCGGGAAGTTGTGACTTAACGTTGTAAAATTTTAAAAGTATTCTTAGCTTTAACAAACAATCAATATATTTTCATTTTCGGCTATTTTCCATTGAATTTCCTCTTTCAGTCTTTTTCTCACTTTTTAGCATGTTCGCCGGCCTGAACAAAAAGAAAAATTCTTATTCCAATGAGAACTTTCTCATTGTAGACATGATATATGAAGCTTCCTCTTGTTTTCCTTGTTTGAATTTCCCTTTTGATCGCACCACAAACTCATATGTTGGTGAAACCCAAATATGTTTGCGTTTTGCACAAAAAGAAAATGATTGCGTCTATACAATTATTGGTCCCAGCACACGATGCCCACTACTCATCCCTTTCGTCATAATTCTTCTATTCACGCATCACAATCAACTGTACATATTTGATTCCACGCACCGTTCCAGAGTATGAGATTGTTGAACCATATTGCCTAAACAGTTTTGGGAGGATTAAGTGATTAACTATTAGTTTAATCATAGCTTTGTTTTATTTACTTAGCCATGCATGCAGCATGCGTTTATATTTAGCAACATTGTACATTTTGTGAGAATTACTGAGAAACGGAATTCCACAAAAAAAGAGAGAAACGTTATATGTTACACCAATCTCTTTTCCAAAAACATTTATTTAAAAATATAGTGGCGGTACTTTCTTGTGTCATAACCCACACACATTTATATATCCACAACAAGAAGATTGTTACAGACGGCAAGTTCTAATTCAAGTGACGACCTCTAAATTTGCATGTGATAACAATAACAAAAATAAACCTTTGCGTATGTCACGTTCTTTTGAAAATACTTGTGTCCCATGCTCATGAGCCATGCTTTATTTTCTGAACGAACAACATTTTCTTAAAAAATGTTATGTATAATATATAATATCTGGGAAATAAATAATGCAAATGGAATGCACCTTTTTAAATAAGATATATGCCACCTTCCAAACACACATAGATAGCCTACGTAGCCACTCCGGAGTTTTTTTAACTGAACTTTGCCACTCCGGAGTTTTTCAATCGATAATTAGCAACTCGTTAATGAGGGATACTATCAATTAACTATTTATAAGAAGATAGTATTCAGATTAGATTAAGTGCAAACGTATATCATACTATGTTATAATCATTCCCTTTTATCATTCGTTCCGTCGTCAAACCTCTTCTCCCATTGACTTTTTGACGTGTCATCCCTTTGAAAGAATAGTAGTATATATTTTTCAGTTATTCCCGTGTGTCTAATTAACAATATTGTTATCAAATTAGATAGCTATTATTTATTCGATCCTTTCTATTGGTCGGCGTACATCAGAGACCAATTCCAGTTCGATAGAGCCAAACAAAAGTGCTGGCCTAATAAATTGAGTAATCGTATAAAAAAAACGTTACAGCGACTAGTAAAGTTTCAATAATAAATTTCCCAGCTGTTTTACATTACATGTACCTTCGGCTAGAGAATCAACTTTTTGAATTAATGAAAAGAGTTGAGACACAACTACTACACTTTCGAGTATTTATAACGATCTCATTTATGAATCTGCTCACAAATGTGGAGAAGAGTTATTGGCTTCTGAAAGTGTACTATATGGTAGCTATCATTTCCTAACTTTTTATTTACTTTTTTGACAAATAAAATAATCTTTGTTTCCTAACAATAATATGTCCATTTTAACGCTATGTTTACGTTATTGATGAGCGGATGAGCCGTTTGTTATTTACTAGTTTAATTAATTCATATCCTGAATTGGTTGATCAGTGATCATATTTAATTTGTCATTCAATTAGCGTCGACACAATACAAAAATTTAAGTAAAACATGAAAAATCAGGCACACGATTTTTACCAGCTAAAACTTTGAAAAAAATAAATCTGCATATAGTAGAAATTTGTAAATTAATACAAGATAAATTAATAAACAAGATAAATTAATAAATTTTACATATTCCCAATTGGACCAGAGTAAAATACAATATGACATAACTTGATAAGATAATAAGACAATAATATTTTAAAAATATTATGTAAATATATGCTCCAAAATAAACACAAATTAATAGTTTTTGTATATAAATTTTATAAATAATATATTGCATAGTTTGTTGTTTATTCACAATGAAATCTATCTTTAATTTTTTTTAATATATTTAATGCTATTTTGTTATTTTACATCTAGAATTTTATTTACATTTGCAATACATATTTTTATGCAACAAATAATCAAATAAGAATAACATAAATTTTGTAATATAAAATTTAATTAATACAGATATGTAAAACTAAATATTTTCTTATTTTGCATAAAAATATTTCGAAATATTTAAAGTAAAAAAATCTGTAAAATAATAATTCTATAAATTATCAAAATTATATTATTATTTATCGATTTTTTACTATAACGAAAACAAAACTCTCTTGGCAGAAGTTTATACCAATCGCCAATCATAACAAAACAAAAAACTATCTGAAAACCCATAAAATCCCTTTTTAGAAATTTCGTACTATCAAATTGGCATAGCAACTTATTGCCATCCGACTTAAAAATCCTAGTGGACTTATATTTTCTCAAAAAAAAAAACCATTAAAATAAGTAGAGTAATGTTGTTGACTGAAAGATATAGTACGGTGTAAATGAAAATGTGAAATTTTGTGTTTACATTATTCTAATTTCTATGGTATCAGGTTTATAGATTATATATAGGAAATTAATGATTTGCATTATTTGTTCATAAGTCTAGCTAGTAAACCTATAATAAAAACATATACAATGGTTATTTATCTCAATATATTCAAAAGGCTTCCTATAAATCCAGTATGTCAATTCATCCGAATTTACAACACAACTAAACATGAGTCATGTACCTCACTACCTGCATAACTGTAAAGTTGATAAACGTATAGAAATTATAATATTGTTCTACTAAATTTCTGTTATCATATGTTTACCAATCCTTTTTTTAATCTCGATAGCTACAACAATCTTTAATTAAAATTTGGTTATGGGAGAGGAGAGTGAGGGACCGGCCACAAGACCAACTAGACATCTCTAAGCGAAGAGAACGTCTGTGATGATGCATTCAGATAGTGAGGGACCGACCAGTGAGCACCACTGACACCACACATAAATATATATTAAAAGTATGCCTTTATACGAAAATAACTTATTATATTCTTTGTTGAGAAATTATTATGCCAGCCTAACTATATAACTTTCCGAGAAAATGAATCAAACTGGGGTTCTGAGTAAAAGAAAATACTTTTCAACAACAGATTGTGTTCGTGTAATTATAGTTTATATCAAATTTAGACTAATATAAAATAGCTTCTAGAAAAAAAATTGGGTAGAAAGTTTGGCTTTGATACTCGAATTTTATATTATTGAAGTGAGCTACTAGGTTAGTCTAACTGAACAGTGAATAAGTTATGGCTGGAGATCACTTTTATTCATATGATTCTTTCAACGTAATCAGTGTAAGTTAGATGAGCCAGTAACAAACGTTTTTAGACATTTATTATAGAAAATTCTCAAAAAAACATTATAGAATACGAGTAATTGTTATATAATAGCAGTACTATTCAAATGACCCTTAAAAAAGTATTATTCTAAATTTATTCAAGTAGTGTAACCACTATCTTACTAGATTAAATAAGAGTTGAATTATATTGGAAAACCATATGAAACCAATGAAAATAAGAATTGTGATCCAAGGCTTACAGAAATAACTGAATAACCCTAAGTAAGCAAAACTTGTTTTCCCTTCTAATTAAGGGAAGAATGACATCATCACCAAGTCACTCATGCAACGTCACGAAGCTCCTCTAAGCAAATGAAAAAGGGGATAAGTTCATCGCATTCTCTTTTCTTTGCCCATCTTTCTCTTCCTTCTCATTTCCTCACATCTTCCTCTCTCTCCAAAAAAATCAAAGCAATCCAACAAAAGAAAAAGTATCATCATTACAAGTTTCTTTTCTCCATTATATTTACACACACACTTCTCTTCCCTCTAATCATATAGCCCACACCGAGAGAGGAAAACATTAAATACCACCAAAATCTCCCTCAGATTCACCAAAATGGATATTGCTAGTAATATCAAAGCAATAAAGCTAAAACTAATGGACCAACTTGTTCAAGGCCACGAGCTGACCACAGAAGTTCAGCAACTCCTCTCTCAACACGAGTCGGCCGGTCTGGGTCTAGCGAAGGATCACGTGGAGAAAATCTTGGGGTTTTTCAATGACACAATCTCTGCTCTTGATTCCTTTGAACCCATCTCCCCCTCTGTTCTTGACACCGCCATCGAAGGCTCTCAAAATGCTTCCTGCGACAACGACGGCAAGCTTGATGATTCTGGCGATAGTCAGAAAAGATTGGGACCAGTTAAGGGTAAAAGAGGATGCTACAAGAGAAAGTAAGTTTCATCTTCTCTCGCTTACTTTTTGTTAGCGACTACAATTCACACAAGCAAGAGTTTCAATCCGAGTTAATTATGATATGGTTGGGGTATTAGTAAAAAACTAGAAACCATTAGGAATTATAAGGTGGCATCTCCTTTTTTAACTTATTTACCATAGTGATAGAGTGGTTTGTATAGTCATTTTTTTGTTAATAATGATCATACAATAATAAATGAATCAATTTGGATTCATACTAATAAAGAAGGCGATCATGTAAGATCGAGTGATGTGCATGGTCCACAAACAAACAAGATATTTAGCTTTGGTTCCAAGATTAGTAATTACATAAAACGCCAAATGTTTTTATTTATAAGTTTACAACAATTTGAACAGGAAGAAATCAGAGACGTGGACAGTAGAGTCTACCGTGCTCGAGGACGCATTTTCTTGGAGGAAATATGGACAAAAACAGATTCTTAATACCAAATTCCCAAGGTTATTTTTACTTATATTCATCCACAATATAAAGAGAAGTGTATGTATAGATAGATATTCATGTTTCTGGTGCATTATTATATATGGACCGCATTTATATCTGCATCGATGTTGTCTGGATTTGAATGGTTGTGGAATATATTTGATCTAAATTTTTCTTTTCTTCATTAATGTTTTGCAGAAGTTACTTTAGGTGCACACACAAATACACTCAAGGGTGCAAGGCGACAAAGCAAGTGCAGAAGCTAGAGTCCGAACCCAGGATGTTCAGCATCACATACATCGGAAACCACACGTGTCATACTAACGAAGTAACACCCAAAATCAAGCCTTGTATTCATCATGATGAGATTATCATGGATTCCGAGGAGCTCAAGAGTCCTAGTTTGATGACCTCGATGAAGGAAGAGGCAGACAATCACCATCATGGTTCGTCCACGGAGACTGACTTGCAATTGGTGTGGCAGGAAATGTTGGTCTTTGAAGAGGAACACCATCATCATCACGAGGCTGTTTACGGCTGTGGTGAAGCTAGTGCATCTATCCTTGGTTTGGATTCCGCGGATCTGTGGAGTTGGCAGCAGTTTTCGGTTTAGCCACAATGAGCAGCTCTGTTATTTCAAATGATGTTCGAATCTAGCTTGATTTTACATCACTATAGAATGGAACATCTATATTTTGTCATCTTCAATAGGGAATTAATCATCAGACTTGTAGAATGGAACATAATATATAATGCTACAGTATCTTCTTAAATGAATGTAATGTACATATTTTGAATACTGTAATAGTAATCTTGCTGGATTAAATATATATTTATCATCTTATATTCTCATCTATATCATTAATTTATCCTACTCCTCATCATTTTCGGTGTACTATAGTATCGTTCATATTATACTGATCAAGTGAGTTGGTTTTTACTGGCCAGAAATATAGTTGATGGAGTGAGTTTAGTGTGATAGTTATATCCCGTCGGGATGGTCAAATATCAATTAGGAATTAGTATTTTTGTAAGGATTTGTGGCTGTGGTATCATGTTAATTTAAGTTTGTTATGGATTTTCAATTTTAAATCATTTTTTAAATCATTCTTAAAAATTGGTGATAACTGGTTTATTTTTATTTATATCAATTAAGAATATATATTCAAGATTTTATTTTGTTATAGGTTTGAAATACTTTTGGAATTCTATTTACATTTTTTGCTAATAACCAAATAAAATATTGGCCTTAAAAATATTAAAAATTGTAGGTCCCATATTGATGTTTCTCAATTATGGGCTCAAAACCGACCCTGCAAACAAGTTCAATGCGAATCCAACCAAAAAAGTTAAGTCATAAGAAAACAGACAATTGTTCTTGACGATGATTGGAGATACGATGGAAACATTTAGGCTCAAGCTGTCAAGCATGAAGTTTTGTTTGTTCTTGGAAAATTACTATGTATGTATGGATAATTCCTATTTCAATCATATCCTTAAACATAGGATATTTCAAAAATTTACTTGTGAGCCAAAAACAAAGATCACTAACACATCTATTATCTATGATTATCCAATAGTTTTGATTTAATGATACGACATACCAATGATTGTATAAGAATTACTTTTCAAAAAAAATAATAACATATACAGACTTGTATGTATTTAAAAAGCCTCTCTTCCTCATTATCTATATTTAGGGTTTCAGAAAACAAAGTAAAGTAGAGGTTGATGAAGAGAGGACGGAAAGAGAAGAGCCATGATACCTCAACATCGTCGACACGACTTCGTCAGGGTGGAAATATCGACCTCCCTCTCGATCTAATGGTGGAGATACTAAAAAAATTACCAGCGAAGTCTCTATTACGGTTCCGATGCGTGTCGAAGTTATGGTCATCAATTATCAGCAGGAGTAGAGACTTCATAGACTCAATGGTGACTCGGTCTTTGACTGAACCTCCACGTGATGCACACATCATCGACAACGACGCTGCAGGCTACTACAAGGAATGTTTCTTAGCCTTTTCATCTAGTACTTTCCCTCGAAATACTAATGAAGTATCGGTAATATTAATCCCTGAAAGGGTGCGTCAGTATATTCGTGGCTTGATTTTTTGTTGGTCACATTCTCGTAGTAAGGCAGCTATATATAACCCTACCACAAGGCAGTGCTTTAACTTACCGGATACGGAAATAGGCTTTGGATCTTGCTTCTTCGGATACGACCCTCTCAAGAATCAGTACAAAGCATTGTACCTACCATTAAACGGTGATATGGAGCATGTTTGTCAAGTGTTTACACTAGGAGATCCCACGGCTACGCAGTGGAGAGCAATCCAAGGCGTTAGATCGCACTTTCCAATGGCAAGTGTTGTTTGCATCAACGGAGTTATCTATTACCTAGCAATTAATGCAGATGCTACTTCCGCATATAAGTTGATGAGTTTTGATATTAGGTGGGAGAAATTTTATCATGTCGAGGCTCCAAAAAAATTGATGGATCACCCTTCGAATCTGATAAACTACCAAGGGAAGTTAGGATTCGTATGCTGCGAGAAAGGCATAGAAATTTGGGTGATGGAGAATGCTAACAAGGAAACCACACAAGTGTGGTCTATGATTTTCTTTTACGAGATGGAGGGTTTTGAAAAATGGCGCATCTTGGGGGCTACTCGTCGTGGTGAGATCGTTTTTGTCCTGCCAGGGTACCTCTCCAGTCACGTGTTATGGGTCTTATATTATGATCCAAAGCAAAACAGTATGAGATATGTTGACCTCAAAGGCACTTATCCCGAGGAAAAAAGGACTAACACGACTACTATTATCTGGAGTGCTTTGGATTATGTCGACAACACAATGTGTTTGTATCAGGCTATTAGTTAAGGAATTTACAATCTAGAGCTTGTGATTTTCCCTTATTATTATGGGATAAAGATACAGTTTATATAACCTATATATATAAAGAAGATTTTGCTGTGGTTTTCATATGATATATGGTTTATCTCCTTTTTGCGTTAAAGGTCGAAGATAGTTTAAAACATATTAAAGAATTTGCCAAATATGATTTAAAATTTGGCTTGAAATGCAAAACTAGATTTTTTTTAAAAAAAAACTTAAATGCAAAAGTAGATTACATATTCAATCAAATATCAAACTAACATAAACGGGAAAGTAAAATGGCTAATTTGATCATTTACCATTTACCATTGGGACAATAGGTTCAATATACCTAATTGAGGCCCAAATTAGCCATATACCCATGGGTTTGTATAAGGGCAAAAGCAGTATCCTTTTGGTGAGAAAGTGACGAAACTACCCTTACTTTATGTCGAAAGAGATGCGACGTTTGTACGAGACCTGTATCGTGTGTGTCAGACTGCAGCAAGTCTATGATTTAATGGAGAGTTGTTCAGAGGAGTAGGGAAGATGGTAGGGACGCTGTAGAAGACGGTCTGTTGGATAAAGAAGGGATTCGTACTAGTTATGATAGCGATTGCATAGGTAAGTTTTACTCTGTTTGGCCTTTAACTTTTCGTTTTTATGGTAATATGCAAGATTAACGACAAACTATGGATGTTGCTTTCAAATTTGCGTGGTAGAGGATATCTTGTGATAATTGAAGTTGTAGCCGATAAATAACGGATTACCGGTTATCTGTCTATTTAGCTGCTACCGATGGAACTGGTGGAAAACGTTTGGAGTCAACTATTATGATAGTGACTGTGTCGATAAGTGTTACTATGTTTGGCCTTTAACTTTCTGTTTTTATGATAATATGTAAGGTTAACAACTAACTATGGATGTTGCTTTCAGATTTGCGTGGTAGAGGATGTTTTCAAGTGCCCGAGGAGGTAAGGAAGAAATCTGCAGGAACTCTCTATCTGTCTCACGAAAAGTGACACTACCCAGCCTCTTGTCTAATCTGAAACAGACTCACCTAATGAAATGAATGTTTTCACTCCAACAAAAGATGGGATAATCATGTTTGAGGAAGTGGCTAGCAAACCTTTATAGCAAACAATTCTCACATTAGCCTTAGGTATGCTGCTGGATGTTTTTTTAATAAATATTACTTGTGATAATTGAAGTTGTAACCGATAAATAACGGGTTACCGGTTACATGTGTGTTTGGCTGCTACTAATGGAACTGCTGGACGGTGTTTGGAATCAACTAACAAAGAGAAAGAAATTCACAGATATAGTAACTGGTGAAAGTCAGTTCCTGAATTTGCAGATGGGTTCTGGTTCTGTGGATCCAGGCTTGGGTAAGGCTGACATGGGGCCATATATTGATCAGGCTGAGGATTGTGATATTTGGTAAGAAATCACTTAGTTGCTATGTTTAGCAATATCAGCTAGTACATTCATTTAAACCATAAGAAATCAGTTAGTTGATATGTTTAGTAATATAAGCTAGATCAAAACCTCTGTATATATCTTGTAGAAGCATCTCATCGCATCTTTATAAAAGTAAAAAAAAAAGTCAAGTTGTAAGACATGACTTAGTTGCTACATATAGTAATATCAGCTACATATGTACGTAGATGTTAAAAAATATATTATGCAGTGACATTTTTTGTTTGTTATTTCAGAAGGTGATGACATGAGCAAGAAAGGTCATATCTATGTTGTGCAACTGTTTGTGGATAGGGAAGCTTTCAGGGTCCATATGCCGCTCTATGCATTGGCTAACAAGTCTAGGTGAACCATGTTGTCTACAACAGCATCTACAGTTTCATCAACCCATTCAAAATCCGCTCCAGCTGACCATTCTTCATACGAGTCATTGATGATTAAGACTTGACGACCACCTACAAGTTTGAGAATTGAGAGTGTGTTAGAAAAGACAGTGAGATGATAAGTAATGCAATACCATTATATGTAGCGTCTACAAATAACGTTTACCAGTTAACAAGTGAAATTAACATTTAACATCAAGATCTAGCGCGTCGATAATCGGTAGCGGTTAAAATTATAAGTTGCCATATCTAAAAAGCCTAGCGGATAAATAATTTATGAACCCTAAACCAGTACGTCGTATACTATCACCTCTCTATTATATCAATCTTGTTAACCGCTAGACTGATATGTATCAATCAACATAAAGATTAGCGGCTAGAAGTTGTATTTTACAGAAAAATGTATATGCATACTCTATCACCTCTATGTATTATCAATCCTATTAATACCAAAGAAGATAATTAGCCAAAATTAATAAAAGTAAGCGGATCTCGAGAATTGCAGATTCTCTTCAAAGGCCAGAAATTCCCAGAAGTCGAATTGCGTAAGAACTCCATCTATCTCTTTAGGCTCAAAGGCCTCTGTTTTCTTGATTTTGTGATACAAATTCACTCTCTCACCCAAAAGCTCTTTGCCAACAGCGAACATCATCTAGAGAATAAGAATTTCCTCCATTGAACGTATTTCCTCCATTGAATGCGGTTATGACTGAAAGAAACAACATAAAACAAAAATTTACAGAATTTATTAAAAATGAAGAACGAGAGGATTTTAGATTAGAAATGTTAGAATGAAATGATTGAAGAATATTGATAAAAATATCAAACTATGGTGGTTGCGAAAATAAAAATAAATGTTCTCTTTAACGCTTTAGACGGAAACACCGATACACAGCTACTGTTGTTTCGTTTTCTTTTGGAAAAGATGTGAGACACTTAATTGTCCATTGTGTAGAATGTTCTCTTCTGTCACGTGAAAAAGCCTATGTGATGTAGGGAAATGTAGTCCATAGGGGTAAAATGGTCATAGAAATGTTGACTATAAGTTTGAGGTTATATGGCAAATATGTGGTTCATTTGGGTGCATTAATGCCAATTTCTCTTTACCATTTATGATCAAACAAAAATCTAACACGATATTTTACCATTTTATCCTTCTAAAATGTAGACTTCTTAATGCACTTCATAATTAATATAACAATCACATTTTAAATATGCAAAAATATATTATTTTAATATTAAAATAAAAATCAATATAAGAATAAATATGAAGTATATCAACCAAAATTTGATACAATTAAAAAATCTGAAAAAGATAGATTAGTTTGCTAACCATGTTTTCATTTCTTAAATTAATTACCATATTTATAATACCAATTTTCATGTTTATCTTAATTACATTTATCTTTGGTTTTAGAGAAATCTTTGGTTTTAAAAAAAGTAAACAGACACTTATAATCCTTGAGTTAATTAATATAAATTTATGGTTTAGATTAGAGGGATGGGTTTTTGGAAGGTGGAATTTAGGATTTGAATAAATATATAAATAAATACTTAAAATTTAAATTTTTTTTTTAAAAAGAGTTTATAAAAGAACTTTTGAATTTCAATATGGAAATTTTGAAAAATAATTTCAACAACAAATTAAAAAATTTCAAATTTGAAAATGTATAATTCAAAACTATAAAATTATTATTTATTTAAACAATTTTTATACTTATGTATCTATAAAGAAAAGGTAGAATTATCTTTTACTTATTTATTGAAGAAGATACTTATGAAATGTTCCTTTGATAAAAGTAAACATGAATAATATTACTAAAATTGAGGTAAAATGAAATTTCTCCTTGTATTAAAATCTTTTTGACAAAATACTGTTGACATAAAAAAGACTAGGTGCTCTCCTGCACCATGTGCAGTAAGAAATTTTTCAAATTTTAATTTATTTTTAA
>OVBX01006327.1:0-11555 GCA_900406325.1 Erucastrum elatum
TAAAGGAGTTTTGGGAGAGGAAGAAAGGTAGAGCGAAAATCATCGAGAGAGAGACCAAATCCGAAATCTAGGGTCTTTTAGAGAATTCCTGCTAGCTTAGGGAACTTAGGACTTAGGAGGCTAGACTAGCGGAGCAAGACTTTGAACGTCTTGTCTCCTATATTTCCGTTGTTTCCTCTTCAGCGTATCTCCACTTCCCGTTTTTCGGAAGAATATTGTATTCAACTTATCATCTGTTTAATAAACGCCTTAGTGCAACTTTTCCGCATTATTTTTTTCTATCCATTTCGTTTGGTTGTCGCAGAGAATCCGAGCCTTCAGGGAAAACTAGGTTTACTTAGTTTTCCTCCGAAAAAACTTAACTAAAATCGACAGTGCGAATTTCGGTTCCCACAGCGTGCACATCTTGAACCCCGTAAGGGACCATGGGCTTATCCTCCTAGATGAACTTGTCCAGTTTCATCATTGTCAGGAAGAACATCATCTTCTTCTGTCACGTTTTGAAGCCTTTGCCATCAAATTTGTCAGGCATCAGTCCTTGTGCGAACACACTAGGCACTGGTCGATGAAGATGCAATTCACTGTTTTAGGTCTAATAGTGACCTTTTTTGGATGCGGTACCACAACTTTTGCCAAGCACCCCCACACTTTGAAGTATTTATACGATGGTTAATTACCTTACCATAATTCATATGGAGTTTTACCAGTTACATTATGTGGAATTTTGTTAAGGATATAATTAGTAGTGAGCAACACTTCCCCCCACAGGTTTTGGGACACCCAAATTCCTGCAACATTGCATTCATCATCTCTTTTAAAGTTCGATTCTTGCGTTCAGCAACTCCATTAGATTCTGGTGAGTAAGGAGCTGTAGTTTGATGGATTATTCCATGTTCTTTACAAAATGAATTGAATGGACCATCATACTCACCTCCTCTGTCACTTCTAACTACTTTACTAGTTGTTTAAAGCTGATTTTCGACCTCGAGTTTAAATTTTTTGAATTTTTCTAAGGTTTCATTTTTGCTATGTAAAAGATGTACATAACAATATTTTGTGCAGTCATCTATGAAGGTCACAAAGTATTTTTTCCCAACTCTAGTTGGCATGTATTTTAAATCACATAAATCGGTGTGAATTAAAACTAGAGGTTTATTAGTTCTTTCGACACGAAGTGAGAGACTTTTTGTGAGCTTAGCCTGTACGCATACTTCACATTTTTCTTTACTTGTTTTACATTTAGGAATTAGGTTTAAATTCATTAATCTATGTATACATTTGTAGTTCACATGGCATAATCTTTCATGCCATATATTAAAAGACTCAATCAAATAAGCAACTGGCTCATTCTTATTCACTGAAACATTCGAAACGACAACTTTCGGATGGACTGTCATTACATTCATCTGATAGGTGATGAACATCGCCCTATCGGTGCAAATGTGGGTGGTCGCACCAGTGTTGTACAACCATTCCCGGGGGTTGTTGCTTTCAACCATGTTGACCTCATTCACCACTGCAACAAAGTCCTCCTCAGTGAGATTTGCCTGCGCCTTCTCATTTTTGATCTTTTTGCGACACTCAGAAGTCTTGTGTCCCACTTTGTGACAGTAGTGGCATTTCCCCTCTCCACATTCGCATTGATTTCAATGCCTTTGTTCTTGAAGTTTTTCCATGAAGCCTTCAAGGCCAAATGAGTTTTGGAAAGCTTTCTAGGAGAGGCATGTGCCTTTCCTTTACCTTTGTGCTCAGACATGTTGACACTGTGCTCCTTAGATGTGTCCTTGTCAGCAGCTCGGTTCCTGGATTCCATCTGAAGCCTCATGATGAGATCCTCAAGACTCATCTTCTTATTCTTATGCTTCAGGTAGTTCTTGAAATCAGCATAGCTTGGAGGAAGCTTTTGAATGAACATAAGAGTCATGAATGTCTCGCAGATGGACATTCCTTCAGCAGTGATTTCATGGAAAATGAGCTGAAATGCTTCCACCTGGTCCATGATGGATTTTGAATCCACCATTCTGAATTCATCAAACTTTTCCACCACATACTTCTGACAGCCAGCGTCCTCGCCTCTGTACTTCTTGTCCAATGATCTCCATAGCTCTTTCGTCGTGGGAGTGTCACAGTAGACTTTGTACAATGGATCAATCAGACGATTCAAAATGTATCCTTTGCAGATGAAGTCAGAATGCACCCATATGTCAACACTCGCTTGAGCGTGCACATCTTGAATCCCGTAAGGGACCATGGGCTTATCCTCCTGGATGAACTTGTCTATTTTCATCGTTGTTAGGAATAACATCCTCTTCTTCTGCAACGTTTTGAAGCCTTTTCCATCAAATTTGTCAAGCATCAGTCCTTGTTTGAACATACTAGGCACAACTTGAGGAGTAACAACCATAACAGGAGCACTTGTGGTTACTTGAACCGAACTGGTTTGGTAAAGACCAGCACCGAAAAGGCTACGGCGAGTGGTTTTATCAATTCCCACAGGAAGGGTTGTGTTTGTTGTTCCTGCACTGGATCTAGCGTTTGTCACGCCGGCTGCACTCATGCCGGTTGCATCAGTTGTTGTTACGTTGAGTGGAGTCTGAGTGGTGGGGTCAATGGGGGCGTTGTTGTCGTTCGTCATTTTTCTTCCTGTAAAGAAAACATGAAAAACGGATCAGTACTCCATTCAACAAATAGCATATTATTTGTAATCAAAATAATATTCTAAAATCGATTTTCATTTTTGGTATTTGGACCAAATCATGTCGATACAAGTCTGAAAAAACGTTTTGCAAACTCGCTTATAAGCATTCGCAGAAATCATTTTGTGTAGACTTAGAATGTTTCACAAACTCGCTTAAGAAAGCGTTTGTGAAAACGATTCATATATAAAAGTTGTAAAAATAAACCATCTAAAACATTTTGCGGATGATGCTATAAGCAATCGCAAAACCGTTAATTGAAGATATAAGAAACGTTTCGCGGATAAGCAAATAGCAAATCGCAAACATCGTTTCAAATAAAAGAAAAAACGTTCTGAAAATATCCAATAAAACGCTTTGCAATAGTGCTAGAAAGCAAAACGCAAACCGTTTTGAGATAAGAAAGAAAGGTTTCGCGGAAATGGTAAAACCAAATCGCAAACACCGTTCCAAAAACCGTTTACAAACCTTTAAAACCGTTTGATAAAAACGTTTTTCAATCCGATTAAAAGCTTTAGACAGAAAGCGATTTAGAGTTAAGATTGTAGAAGCCGACAATCGAATTCAAATAACTTTAATAAATAAACGCGAGGTTAAGAAAAGAAACAGATAGAAAGTCGAAATGAAACCGGTACAGAAAACGTTTCATGGAGTCGAGATATGAATCTCTTTCCTTAACTCTAAATATTCGCTCCGTAGTGAGACGGGACTGTACGAATATCGAGTCCCAGGATAAAACCATGGCGACGATTAACGCTTCACTCGTGAATGCCCTAACGAACTATGAACTCTACGAAACACTCTCGGAAATAGACTTACGCTAAGGAATTTTTCTCTGTTGGTTTTTTCGATGTGAAAGAAGTGAGAAATGAATGAAGAGGAGGCGAGTATTTAAAGAGAAGAACTAGATTTGATTTTCAAAACTGTTGCACACGTTTTGCGAAAATATCTCTGAAATCTCAGGAGTGAGAAGTTGCTCAACTTTCTCCGCAAGACTTCTCTTCTGTTGACTCGTTCTGATCCATTTCGAGCAGACATACTTCGTGTCGTTTTCAGACGAACTACGCATCATTTATTCACGAACGTCATGCTGTTTTTTATGAAATATAATGGCAAAACGTTGAGCTTAACTTGGTCCAATAAGAATCTTATTGGCCAAAGGCCCTCCACCAAGATCCAAGACCCACCGAGCCGAGCCGAGCCGAGACGGACGGCGGCGGCGCGCATGGAGTGCTCTCTTCCTCTGAACTGATTAACCTCTCATATCTCATGAGCATATATATATTGCTCTATTTCTTCTCTGCCGGCCGATGTGGGATGTTTTACAACTCCCTTTCATTAAAGCAATTACAGGCTTTTTATGTTACATGGCATACCCATTTTGTTTTCACATATGTCCAATTATTACTTAGCCAATGGGCTAATTAATTGGTCCGACGCTAGGTCGGAGCTGGATTTAGTGTGGATATGTTGTCAGACATGTGTCATCATGGGAAGCAATTTCTTGTCTTCACTACAAGAAAAAGAGGTTTTAATAGCAATTAGATCTTAACTCGCACAACTGTGCGGATGCATGTTTTATAATATATATTTATTATAAAATTTTAGAAATTTCAAATTTTACAGTTTCAGTTTTACTATTTTTTATTGTTTATGCTATCTATTTTATGTTGTGTAATAGGAGCGTCCGTAAAATAATGCAAACTGTAAACACTATAGTATGAATTTTACAAATATATATATACTTTATATGATTTAATTTTTTAAACTTAATAATAATGTATCATTTTTAAATACACATAATAGCTCATCAGTGAATAACTTATAATTATAATGTATTTGTTTAATTATATATCTTATAATTATAGAAATTTTGGGGAGAATATTTAAAATATATGAAAACGAAAAGTAACAATACGAAATATATATTATATAGATTATATTTTTTTATTTATTTATTAAGAACATTTAAATTGAAATTATAAATAATTCTAATAATTATCTTTAAAAAATTAATAACAATCATACAAAACCTAAAAATAAATATTAATTATATTTTGGCCATAATGATCTATGATTAAAGTTAAGCCCATTATTTTCTTTTTTTAGTGTAATGTTATCTATGTTTCCAAACAACATTATATTTTTTAATACTATATTTGTTTTCAAGCAACTCTAAAGTGTACTTCAGCTTTAATAAGATAGAAAAGAAGATAGAGGATAGCGTTTTTTTACCATTCCGCTATGGTTGACATACCCGTTAATTTTTGACAGCGTTTGTATATTTGGAAACACTATGATAGAATTGCATATTTAAAAACGCTATGATAGCATATTTTTAATAACACATTATTAAAACGATATCTTTGACCTTTTAAATCTATATACCCTAAACAAGTTTTTAAACCCTAAACTCAAAAATAACTTCAAAATCTAACTATTTTAATATAAAATCTGAAATTTAACCTCAAATATTAAATATAAACTCAAAAAAAAAAGAATTATTTTTTTTAATAATTAATCTTAAATGCCAATACCCTAAACCTTTAACCATCAAATCCTATACACAAATCTTTATTCTAAACTCATAACTTGAAATCTAAAATCGAAATTCAAAAAAAAAAAATAAAACTTAAATCTAATTCTTCAAATAAATTGAAATTTAGTTTTGAATTTTAACTTAAAATCTTAACCATGAACTATAAACGACTTTATATACTCAAATCTTATATCATAATAAACTTCAACCTTCAATTTACACATTTAATCATCAAACTAAATCATAAAACACAAATCTAATATTCTCAAAGTTAAACATCAAACTTTAATCATGCATTTTTAAAATATAATATATTCAAACTTAAACCTTTAAACTAATTTCATTTACCATACTCTTCTATTTTAAACCTTTAAACTAGTTTCATTTTACATTTAAAGTAAATAATAACTTATAAATAATTTTAAATTTTCAATCTATTATTTAAAACATTGACACCAAACTATAATTACATTAGTTATATAAAAAATATTCGAAAACATATATACATAACTATTATATTAAAACAGAACTCATGACTTCTAATTCATGTGTGATTTTTTTTTTAAAAATAGACCCTTACTAGAGTTTGACTTTGTTTCATTTATTTCTAATATAGCTTAATAATATATCATTACTAATATATGAAATTCGACTCCTATTAATAAGGATTAGTTAACAAACACATTTGAATCTTTAATAAAAAAGTCATGTTGGTACAACTTAGATAAACTAAGAAAGTGTACGATTCATATATTTTGCTAGGAAAGGATATATGTGAAAGTGTACGATTTAGATAGACCATCATTAAAACATAACTGAAATACTTATAATTTCACCTTTACGTAATCATAAACAAAAAGCATTATAACCATGAAACACAAATACAATTATGACTATACAATTTATGTAAATAATCAAGATACATACACACCATATTTTTCAAGTATTAAAATATTAGATTAAGAAATAAGAAAACTATAGTACACTGTCTATTAAATTAGAGAAATATTTTGAGAAAAAGAATTTGTATGTTTACTTATCTAAGTATTATATCAGCCCAGATCACGTTCTAGATTATTGGAACTAAATAATATGGCAATAAACACAATATTACTACATTATAGGAACTAAATAACTATCAATCCTTTTCAAGCAAAGTAAAAAATCGAAATCTGAAAACTATGTTATCAGTTCTTCTTCCTTTTCCTCTACCATCGTGTATAATGGCAAAAATATTTCTGGAGACTGCTACACCTAATCAGGTACATTTTTAAAACTAAACTTATTTTTCATAAAAAAATGTTTAATTAATTTCTTTATAGTAACTAACTATACAGTAAGAAGTTTTTTTGCCTGTCTTTAATTTTATATTAAATATTACAATTTAACAAAATGAAAAATAAGTATAGATATTACTAAACCATATTTCAAAAATTTATGAGTTTAATAATCGAATACTAATTCAAAAAAACTAAAATACTGAAAAGAAGATATAAAAAAAAATTATTAAAATTTTGAAATTGTTAATTTGATGAAAAGAAGAAGATGGAATTACATAAATATATTTGGGAATTCCAAATACACATTTGAATATAAATAATTATAATATATACCATTTTGGAACAAAAACAAAATGTTAATATATGTCAATTTTATTTGTTTAATATTTTATAGTTTAATTTTAAAAATAACGAAACAAATACTAATTGTTTAATTACTTACTTTTTAATTATAATCAAAGAAGATATAAGTAAATTTTTTTGTATTTTATCAAACCTTACATGTTGATGAATTGAAAAAATAAAACACTTATTCAACAAACAAGAGTATATAAAATAAGATACAAAAACATGTTACATTTTGAAATTACTGATTTGATAAAAACAAGACAATATAATAACATACTTATGTTTTTATAATGCATTAAAACATATATGTAATTATAATATATACCATTTTTGACGTAAAACCAAATATTTAAGAATAAAATGAAAATTAAATCTGCACGGTTGCGCGGATCGAGATCCTATGGCTAGAAATCTCACATCTCTATCTCTTCCTTTCTTTCACGTTATCTCTCTCTCTCTCTCTGTCTCCCGTTCTCCTTACAGATCTAGCAATCTAAATTCTAATCTCTCTATTCCTCTATCTCACCACCACCACACGACCTCTGTTTCCATCTCAACCACCACCACAGGACTTCCGCTGTCCCAGCATCTCGACCACTACCACACGACCTCCGTTCACCGTCCCAGCATCACCACCACTACACAACCACGGTTAGAACTCTCTCTCTCTCTCTCTCTCTCTCTCTCTCTCTCTCTCTCTCTCTCTTCAAGAGGAGGAAGCCAACGGTGAGTTGGTGATCAGGAGGCGAGGAGATTAGGTTTAGATGGATGCGGCGGCGTTTAGTTAGTAATTAGGTTAATTAGGTTAAATCCTGGTTTAGTTTTTGGTTTATTTTGATTATTGGTTTATTATTTAATTATTATTTTTGTATTTTTGTAAACTAATTTAATTATAAATCATTTTGTTTAATAAAAAAATTAAATATATAAACGAGTTTAAATTTTAATTATGTTTTTTCCTTTTTTATTTTATTTTTTAATTTTTTATAATAGAAATAATAACAAAAATTATACGCCATTAAAAAATATTTAATTGCAGATAGAAAAGTGCTATTGTAGCGAAAGAAAAGATAGCAGTGCTAAAAACCGTTATCTAAAGTGCTTGACCTATTATCATGGGCGATGATATAGCGTTTCTTAAACCGCTGTCGTATCAATAGATAGCGTTTTTCGTTTACTAATAAAATTCATTTTTTTTGTAGTGCTTTTATCAGAAACGTAGAATCTGTTTTTGGTGATTCCGGTTAGTCCATTAGGCAAGCGAACAACATATTCTTCAACTTTGCATTACTTAAATATTTTCGAACACGTGAAGATGCACAATATAAATATAACCGGATAAGATATGGTAAAAATGGATAATATATTTACCACATCAAGAACAAAGAACGAGAGCACAATAATTCAAGAATCTGCAGAACCACTGTTTTAAACAACGGATAAATCTGTCAGTACTCAGACACCGATCAGTTCCCTTCCCAGAACAAAGACCATCTCCGTTATGTCGACTAAGCGAGCAGACACCATATTTACAAATCTGGGACAGATATTTTAGGATCTCTTAACAATTTTTTTTAGTTGAGTTACTTGATGATCGGTAAGTTAGAGCTCTAACTCAACCGGTTCTTCTCTCCTCAGTTCATATCCTTGTTCAAAAATTTGCTAGGCGCTGCGGCACACCAGTGTCTAGCAATTTATTGAAAAAACGGATAAAAATCGGGGAGTACGCGGAAAGGAATTTTTTATACTTTTATACCAATAATACTATGTTTTATACATATAAGTTAATATTTAAAATTATAATCACTATACATCTATGATTTCGTACTTGTACAAAACATGTAAGTAGCCAAAGTTGTTATTGCCACATTGTAAATCAAGTCAGGGAAGGGTCCGTTCACCTCAAGTGGGATTAATAAGAAATTCAGATTTATTTATTTTAATATTTCAATTCAATAATTACACAGTAAGCTATCACAGCGAAAACGGTAAAGGCAATATTGAGCACTGCGCATGTGGCCGAGATCGACTCCCGTGTCATATTTTTTTCAATTTTTTTTTACTTATTTAATTTAATAGTGGCAAAATCGTAATTTTCAGGTTGTCTTCCCAAACCTAAGTTTTTTTCTGTAGCGGCCGCCATTGTTTCACTCAAGCTTCTGAAGATTCACATAATTAATTAGGTTTAGTAGAAAATACATATACAATTAACGTGTTTACAATCTAAAATTAACGAAATCTGAGTTTTTCTAATGTTTCCACGATTGGGACAAAACGAAGTTTTGGTAATTCGACGGCCGCGTTTTCTTATTTTACGTTGTAAACAGAAATTGATCGCGTTACTGTTCAGTACAACCAAATCAAGCAAAATCGCTACGTTTGCCATCCGTATAGCGTTTACGCGGGCGCAAAACCGGTAACGCGGCCGCGTTTTAGAACAAGGGTTCATATTAACATAAGTTAGTTATTTATTATACAAAAAGATGTAACATCGAAGAGATGTAACATCGAAGAGATGTAACATCGAAGAGATGTTACATCGAAGAGATGTTACATCGAAGAGATGTTACATCGAAAAGATGTTACATCGAAGAGATGTTACATCGAAGAGATGTTACATCGAAGAGATGTTATTTACATAAGTTAGTTATTTATGTTATTACACAAAGAGATGTAACTCTTGATGCTAAGAGGTGTGTCTCTTAGCCTAATGATTCGATCTCTATATAAAGATTAATCATTTGATGTAACAAACATACATAAGAATCTCAATAATAAAAAGCATTTCAGAGAAGTTACATCGTTTTCGTAACCATCTGAAATAGGCCTGTAACATCCATTTTTATTCTTTCTCTTAAACTTGTTGTGTAACATAAGCGGTTGGTAAAAGATTAACATGGTATCAGAGCTCTTCGATTGAGAAGACAACGAAAAAAAGCACTAGTAAGAGAAACACTTGGCGTAGAGAAAAGGAGGCTAGAAGATTCTTTCATACGTTACATCGGAAGCAAACAAAACGATGAAGAATCAAGTAATCCCCATTTTTTATGTTGAGAAGTACTACTTCTGGGGCATCAAAATGACAACCATTCTCAAGACCAGGAAGTTATGGTCTGTGGTTGAAGAAGGTGTAGGAGCCCCACCAGCACGAGTGGATGAAACCCCTGAGACAGCAAAGGTAAGATCGCTTAGAGAAGAAGCGATGGTGAACGATACGATGGCTTTGCAAATCTTGCAAACTGTCGTATCAGATGATATCTTCTCACGGATTGCAGCAGCAACAACATCGAAAGAGGCGTGGGATGCATTGAAGGCAGAGTATGAAGCTCTCCTCAAGTTCGATTGATTCGACTTCAAACGTTGCGAAGGGAGTTCGAAAATCTGAAGATGGATGAGAATGAAGACATCAAGATCTTCACAGATAAGTTAGTTTCTTTGGAAAATCAATTAACTTATCATGGAGAACAAAAGTCAGATGTTCAACTCATCCAGAAGATACTCATCTCTCTCCCAGCCAAGTTCGATAGCATTGTCAGTGTGTTGGAGCAAACAAGCGATTTGACTTCAACAAAGATGGTAGACTTGATCGGTATCTTGAAGGCTCATGAAGCAAGGCTGGCTGTAAGAGAAGAAAGCACAAGTGAAGGAGCATTCGATCCTCGTGTTAAACAGAAAAATTTTGGTGTTACTCACAACAACTCAAAGGGACATGGAGGCAAGAAGTGGTGTAAGGTTTGCAAGAAGAACAACCACAACGAGGATGATCCAGAGAAGGATCACAAGAGTAACAAGAAGTGTTACAACTGTGGCAAGTTAGGCCATTTTGCAAAGGAGTGCTACTCAAAGAAAAGGAGAAAACACATCTAAGTCTTGAAGAAGAAGACTTGAATGAAGATCACATGTTGTTCAGTGCGAGTGAAGCAGCAACAACAATGATGGAAGATGTCTAGTTAATTGACAGTGTAGCAACTAATCATATAACAAAGGAGGAGGGTTACTTCTCCAGACTTGATAGGAGTATCAAGGTTCCAATAGAAATTGGAAATGGAAGCATAGTCATGACAGCTGGTAAAGGAGATATTACTGTGATGACTAATGGTGGCAAGAGGACCATCAGAAATGTGTTTTTGGTTCTTGGTTTGAAGAAAAATTTGCTGAGTGTTCCGCAGATTGTTTCAAGTGGATACCGGGTGAAGTTCTAAGAGAAGAGATGCATCATAGATGATGCAAAAGGAAGGAGGATAATGAATATCCCAAAGACTCACAAAAGCTATATAATCAGGATGGGTTCGGCTCAAGAGGAAGCCATGACCGCAAGTGAGCAATGCAAGATGGAGACATGGCACAAGAGACTTGGTCATGTAGGCGACAAAAGGTTGCAACAAATGAAGACAAAAACTTGGTAAAGGGATTACCAAAGTTTAAAGTCAAGAAGGAAGCATGTGAGGCGTGTAGACTGGAGAAGCAATCACGCAAAAGCTTTCCAAAGAAATCTCAAACTAAGACAAAGAAAAAGCTTGAGATTGTACATACGGATGTATGTGGACCGATGCAGCACCAATCCATTGATGGAAGCAAGAAGTTCAAAGCAATGGTGGAGAAGCAATCTGGTTGTACCATCAAGACGTTGGGATCAGATGGAGCAGAGAGGATGAAAAGAACCTTGGTGGAGATGGCTAGAACTATGATGGC
>OVBX01006329.1:0-11985 GCA_900406325.1 Erucastrum elatum
AGATTTTACTCTATAATAGAGTTTGGTGTAAGAAATATAGTGGGGTTGGAGATGTCCTTAAAATCTGGATAATTGACCCCCAAAAAGTAACATCATAATTAATTGATATGCGTAGTCTAGAGTGGGCGTTCGGATATCCATTTGAATTTCATTCGGATCCATTCGAGTTTCGGGTTTAAAATTTTTAATTCCATTTGGGTATTTCTAAATTTTGGTTTGGGTTCGGTTTGGATCTTTGCGGATTCAATTGGGGTTCGAATAACTCATTTAAATAATTTTTAAAATTTTTAAATATATTATATACTTTAAATTTTTCAAAATCTATAAACAAAATATTTATTACATATAAACTTAAATAGCATAGGTCAAAATACCTAAAACTAACATATAAATTGGGTTAATTTGAATATTTTGATTGAGAATCAATAGATATTTTAAATATTTTTGGTATTTTGAATATACTTTAGCTATTTTATACATGTACTTTTTACTATTTGTATATATATTTTAAGTATTTTGGACAACAAAAAACTATTTTCTATATTCTGAATGTTTTTAATAGATATTAAATCTAAAAATAGTTAATGTATATAGGTATATAAATCTATTTTGGATATATTCGGGTATCCGAAATACTTCGGTTCGGGTCGGGTCCGATTCTAGCTCTTTAAATACCATAAATTTAAACCAATTCGGATATTTTATCAATTTCGATTCGGATTTGATACTACTTTTTTTATCGGTTCAGTTCGGTTCTTCGGATCTGAGTTTTTTACCCAGTCCTAGTGTAGTCGGCAGTTGTGTTATGTTAACAAAATAGAAATACCACATATACAATTTGGAAGTTAAAAGAAAAGAAAATTAGGTTAATGAAAGAGACATTCCTCCACATATTGCTTCTCTTGTGTCGTCACTCATGTATTCCCTTTTGTGTTTGATCAATTAGATTCTTTATACGTGTTTTACCATTTTAGTACATGCTTGCACACTATATAAACACAGATATGGATAAAATATTGAAAACGAAGGTATTTTCCTTCGCGTTTGCAGTTCATATTGATTTTAAAAAGTTAGACGTTCGTTGTGTATCTATAATCTATATATATAAGGAAACTTTTAAATACATATATATACCTAAAGGTTACACATATATATTCAACCTAAATTTGATTAGCCAATACCACAATCCCAAATTCCAATCTAATGATTGACTCTTGTAGAAATGAAAGAAGCCTTTATGTAGACATACATATTTCATAGTAATTTTTTTTTTTTTGAAACACACATATTTCATACTAATTATCAAGGAAAATCAACACATACTTATGCAGAATATATATCTGACAATAATCCATTATCATGTATTCCCTTTTCTGTTTGATTAATTACCTGCTTTATACGTGTTTAGCATTTTAGCACATGCTTGCACCCTATATATAAACACAGGTATGGATAAAATATTGAAAACAAAGGTATTTCCCTTCGCGTTTGCAGTTCATATTGATTTTAAAAAGTTATATCGTTCGTTGTTCTACTCTATATATATAGTTTAAATACATATTTATACCTAAAGGTTACACATACATATTCAACCTAAACTTGATTAGCCAATACCACAATCCCAAATTCCAATCTAATGATTGACTCTTCTAGAAATGAAAAGAAGCCTTCATGTACGTACACATACATATTTCATACTAATTACCAAGGAAAATCAACAAATACTTATGCAGAATATATACCTGACATTAATTCATTTTCATGTTTTCAACATATCAACAAAAAAATTTACTTCTTGACGACTGCATGACAATGGATTGGCATCTATCTTTGTTCAACCGTAAAGATAGAAATAAACTGGACTTCAAATATTTATTTATCTAGAATATTGAAATAAATAACTTTGAAATTGTTTTCTTTAGTTAAGAGGCATACGAAAAAAACACTCTTCCTTTTTCGAACATGACCCATCATCTAATCAAGTTTTCTCATCTGAAATTCTTTTTATGCATCTCATTATCCTGTGATTTTTATTATCATTTTAGTTTGCATACAAAAAGGCTACACCTGCTTTGTCCGTATTTAACTATTGTTTGATTCTTACTCCAATCATGACAAAGACGGCTAAATATACATACATTGTTATTAATGAAGATTCCAATGTTGAGCGTTTAAGGTTCTTTTCGTCTCTCTGTTTAAAGGTTCATGATGCATGTATATTCTGTAAAGACTATATATAAATTATGTTTAAAATCCCTAACATTGGTTATCTTCTCTTGAAGATAAATACATATCGTCTAAATCAAACAAGTTAAAAACAACTACAGAAAAATAGTCACTACCATTAGTTTAAAACTAAATTGATAATAATAGCTAAAATCGGCTTAAAACCGGCCGGTCAATTTTTTGTCAAAATCGGCCGGTCAACTAAAGTTAAAGATTGATCAAAATGTAACAACAGATCTGTATATTTATTTTCCTTTCCTTATCTTGTTATATAACAATATTAAAGTATTAAACTATATTTTAATCCGGTTCCTCCAAGTTTATTTTTTGACGTTTCCAAGACTGCAAGACATCTTACATACCTTAGCGCATAAATAATTACTAATATATAGGAAACAAATTCATATTCATCCTCGCACACAGACATAAAAGCACAAACGTATATAATATACACATGATTCATTAATATGATGTCATCGTAAGCATGTATAAATAAAAGAGCTGCGTGTGCAATATCATCGCTCATCATCATCATCGATGAGAATGTAAACATGTTCTTTTGAAGACATTCTTCTTCCTTTTTCAAGAGCGTTATCTCCAAGGTACTATAAATATTATGATTCTTGATTTCTCCATCATCTCTCTCGCTCTCTGGGAGTATCATCGCTCATCATCATGACTAGTGAAAATGTATACAGGTTTTTTTGAAGACAATCGATATTCTTCTTCATCCTTCAGGAGTTTATATCTCCAAGGTACTATTCTATATATATCGTTTGATTCTTGATTTCTCCATCATCTCTCTCTCGCTCTCTGAAAGTTAACAACATCGATCATGCCTATTATTAATCCATGTAGAAGTGATGTTCGTTTAGATATATGTGATTTAACTTTCGAATTACATATACATGCAGACTTTACCTCTTTGTTTAACTCAACCTCAAATTTTATATGCCAAGCACGAAAATAAACTTTGTATTGTATTTTCTTAATCAAATCTTATGTCTTGTATACCCTGTTCCACAAAGCAATGANTTCTTTTCTTGTATACCCTGTTCCACAAAGCAATGACGTTTTTTTTTTAATTCCATACAGACGATCCTTGCTATTCTCAGAAATTTGCATGGTACAGTACTAGTCATATGATTTACCTTTTTCAATGTCTATTTTGCTATAACCATGGTCCATGGACATTCTAAGCTCTAATTTGCTAATAATACACACATGCATATTCTTAACCATGCATATGTGACTAGATTTGGATTTAAGGATTGGCACATCATAATTTAGCACTAAAAAATCTTCTTTGTTGGCTAGTGTAACTTAAATGCTTAGTTTTTCTAAAACATAGCATTTGTATTATTATTTTTATTTTTATTTTTTTGTCAACAGCATTTGTATTATTTAAATAGCGTAAAGAACAAGAAAGTAAGACAAAGATTGTGTTTTCCTGAAGACATGCAAATTTTTTTTTTGGGATCTAAAATTACTTTATTCGATAAAATGTAATTTTCATCTACACATAGTTATGATTTTCCTATCAAACAAAGTCTTCTCCGTGCTTTGTTTTTCCTTTTCCCGCGAGAGTCCAATAAAAGCATAGATACTTGAAAGTAGATTTACCTAGCAAGGCAACTACATCTATAGCCTAATAATTACCTTAGCGACAAAATCATTTCTGATATCATTATTAACAAACTATGATCAAAACCTCCTAAATCCACAAGATAAGTCAATAACTTAACTTGTAAACCAATGGCCACTAACAGCTTTGGGGTTTGAGTATGATTAGGACATACTCTTCCCTTTTTGTCTAAACATGTTTTTAATTTTTATACTCTATTCTCTTTTATATGTAATTATGTATGCACTTATATTGTTAAATAGAACATACAACTTTTATTCCAAACAAAACGGTCCCCTCATAAATGTCAAATGCTCTTTGTTCTATTTGCAACTCCAACTTGAGACAAATTATTGGTGGGTCCTTTTCTGTAGTCTGATTTTTAATATTTGATATTAGCTTAACATAAATCATACAAATATAAATTATATTGGAATTTGGAAGACAATTATCAAATTATCTATTTTTTACAATTATAGTTTAGTTTGCTTGTAGTTACACGCATACACCTACATCGACTACATCGACACAGAGACATTGTCTACTTAGTGTGTGTGTTAGATTTACGATGACACGTTATATCCGAAGAAAATGAAGAAAAAGAAAACAGAAGAGAATATAGGTCCACCACTAATCTTTTTGTCTTATTACAAAAGTCGTCAAAAGTATTGGTGGGCCTCAAAGCCCACTGTTTCCTTCATTTAGTTGCTTGGTTTTGTAGTTTTATAAACGTGGTCATTAGTTAAATAGCTAAGGTTTATTGAACTAATGATTGGCGATTAATACTACTATAGTTGTTGTATCTTTTTTGGGAGAGCTTTGCAAGTCGTCTCTTTGGTTTTCACAATCACAAGTCAAAGCTAACGACTCTTCTCGCCGGCAACCGCCGTCTACGGCGGAAAATTACCAGTAATGTCACGCACTTCCGCCACTTCCACCACTCCTTCCCGCGTGAGAGCCACGAACTCACACTACTCGGTCATTTCCAGAACTAGAGCGCAAGACGACAGCAGTAAACCGAAATCTTCCGGTCACGATCCGGTTAAGAACCGGCGATCATCTCTCCTCAAGAGAGCAAACTCCAGAGAGGAGGATACGGCGGTTCTAGCGCCTCAGAGAGCTCGGTCTGTAAATCGTCCGGCGGTGGTAGAGCAATTCGGCTGTCCCAGGCGGCAAATTTCTAGGAGGAGCGACGAAGCAGCAACGGCGGCGGCGGCGGCGGAGGAAGATGAGAGGAGGAAGAAAATGGAGGAGAAGCTTGTAGTGAACGAGTCACTGATCAAAGATTTGCAAGCGCAGGTTTTGAGTTTGAAGACAGAGCTAGAGGAAGCTCGTAACTCCAATGCAGAGCTTGAGCTAAAGAACAAGAAGCTTTCTCAAGATCTTGTTTCAGCTGAAGCTAAGATCTCATCTCTTTCCTCTAAGGACAAGGTAACATCACTATCATTGCAATTGACTTAGTCAGACTAGAGAATAAAGATCTCACAAGTGTTATTTTTGCTTGATGCAGCCAGCTAAAGAACATCAGAACACAAGATTTAAAGATATACAGAGGCTAATAGCTAGCAAATTGGAGCAGTCCAAGGTTAAAAAGGAGGTAGTGGTAGAGTCATCATCAAGATCATCTCCACCGTTACCTTCTCCTTCAAGACCGCCGTTTCCTAAGTTTTTGGTATCTCCAGCTAATACCAAAAGAGATGAAGGATCATCACCTATTGCACCACCAACACCACCGCCTCCTCCGCCGCCACCACCACCTAGGCCGCTCGCTAAAGCATCTCGAGCTCAGAAGTCGCCTCCAGTTTCACAGCTGTTTCAGTTGCTGAAAAAGCAAGAGAACACTAGAGACCTTTCGCCTTCCGTTAGTGGAAACAAGTCTCAGGTTAACAGTGCTCACAATAGTATAGTTGGAGAAATTCAAAACCGTTCTGCACATCTCATCGCTGTAAGAAGCAATGTTACTATGTTTGATTTTTAGCATGGCTTTTGGACCGTTCTCTTCTAACAGTGATGAGCTTTGTTTTTTTTTTCCACAGATAAAAGCTGACATTGAGACAAAGGGAGATTTTATCAATGATCTTATCCAGAAAGTTCTGACCACTTGTTTTTCGGATATGGAAGATGTCGTGAAGTTTGTGGATTGGCTTGATAATGAACTAGCAACTCTGGTAACGGCCTAACCAAGTCATGGTCTTGTTTTTTGTGACCATAGTGTATCACTTAGTTTTTACATAAGCATTCCTTACAGGCTGATGAGCGAGCCGTGCTTAAGCATTTCAAGTGGCCTGAGAGGAAAGCTGATGCTCTACAAGAGGCTGCAGTTGAGTATCGCGAGCTAAAGAAACTGGAGAAAGAACTTTCTTCCTACTCCGATGATCCCAGCATTCACTATGGTGTTGCCCTGAAGAAAATGGTCAACTTATTAGACAAGTAAAAACTAGTCCCCTAACTCACTGAAATTTTCAAAATGTTGAATGATCTTAAAATCCTACTGGTTATGATAAGGTCGGAGCAAGGGGTAAGGAGGCTAGTCAGGCTACGCGGCTCGTCCATGCGTTCTTACCAAGACTTTAAAATTCCAGTCGAGTGGATGCTTGACTCGGGAATGATAAACAAGGTATGTTGTTGTTTTGTCTCTTAAGTAAATAATCGGTGTGTACTCAGTTAACGTTGGTCCGATCCTGTTGATAGATAAAAAGAGCATCGATCAAGCTTGCTAAAACCTACATGAATAGGGTTGCAAACGAGCTAGAATCAGCTCGTAACATGGATAGAGAGTCGACTCAAGAAGCGTTGCTTCTCCAAGGAGTCCGGTTCGCTTACAGAACGCACCAGGTAATAACAAAACTTCCTATATAAAATAGCATTTACTCTGTGCATTTTGGTGTTTGATCTTTGCAATGTTGTTTATTCAGTTTGCGGGAGGGCTCGATCCAGAGACATTGTGCGCATTAGAAGAGATAAAGCAACGCGTTCCTGGTCATCTCCGGCTGGCACGAGGGAATTTGGCCGGAGCTCCGTCGTAGAAAAGTAACAAACAGAGTTATGAGGAATATATGGCCTTTGGGTTTTGGTTATAGTTATAAAAAATTGCTGTTTGCGTTAATACTAGTATTTGTTGAGTGAGTACATGTTGTATTCCACAAGCCACGTGATAATAATGTTAAATGTATCTAAACGTTATAGTGTTATAGTGAAATTACTCAATTAAAAAAAATATATTTTTGAGTTATCTCTATCTCTATAATATTAATAATATTATTAAGTTTTTATTTTCGTATTCATGTTGATTCTTTAGAATAGTTAATTACAGTGATAACAATATTAATAATATTATTAAGTTTTTATTTTCATGTATTCACGTTGATTCTTTAGAATGGTTAATTACAGTGATAATTTAAAAAAATTAAGCTTCTTATTAAAATACTATTATTAATTAACTTTTTAATATTTGTTTCCTTTTTTTATGAAAAAGGAAATATCCTTATAAAATATATAACATTTTTAAACATGTAATTTAATAAAAACTAATTCCGTTTTATATAACTCAAAAAGGAATTTAATACAAAAGACAATATATTTAATATATATCTATCAATACCAGTTTTAGTATAAAGCATGTAATTTAATAAAATGATTCTTATAGAAATAAAAAATGAATATAATATAAATATATAATATCTATATAATTTTTAAAAAATAGATCTAAAACTATAATTTAAGAAAGACTAGTTATTTTATATATATCAAAAGAATGTAATATAAAAAAGAAAATATATTTAATTTATAAATTATATAAAGCTTCTTTTCTATTTATAACATGTGTTAGTTAAAAATATATTCCCTTTAAAATCTCAAATTCGCAAAAAAAAATATAATTTTTTTCCTTAATCAGTTGGTTGAATCAGTTTTCTTATGACATTATTATTTCTAATATCTCATTAATAAGATAAATAATTAAATTAGTCAGAAATATATTCTTAAGATATTAAAACAATTTGTTTTCTTTAGAAATTTTGTGACGTTACTTAGAAATTTATTTTTGCAGGATGCAACTTTAAAATTTCTTAAAGTTATAAATTATTTTGCTTAACCAGTTGGTTAATTCATTTTTATTATGACATTATAAATCAGTTTTCAATAATAATAAATATGAAAAGTGGTATCAAATTAGTTGTAGAGTTGTAATTTTTCCATTATAGTTTCCAATATCTTATTAATAAAATCAATACTCTCTATTATATTATCTGATAAATCAGTTTCCTATTTATCGCTTTCAAATTGATTCTTAGAATGGTTATTATTCATACAGTGATAAACTTAAAGAATAAAGTTTATTACTGAAATACTATTATTTTTTAATATTTGTTTTCATACCACTTAAAGTAATTGTTTCTAATTAATATTTTATAATCTGTATATAAAATACTAATTAGAAACAACTACTTTTGAAGTAATTGTTTCTAATTAGTATTTCAAATAAGGATTGTAAAATATTCAGACTTTTGATGTTAACTTTGAGTTTTGTTTTTGGAGAAAAATACTTTTAAACTTAGAATATGAAGTTCTGCCGTTAATTTGATTAATTGGCACAAAATATATTCTTTGGATTTGTTTGATTTAAATTGTCTTCAAAATGTATACTATTAGTTAATATTGATTTTATATGTTAAACATGAAAATTTTATTGTTAGAGGTCAATATATTTCCAATATTTTTTATTGTTATGATATGATATGTCATTTTGGTAGGACAATTGAAAATTAAATAAGAGCTTTTATATCAGTAAATATAAATAGGATTCTATTTTAATACAATTATCTTACTATATATTTACCTGATCTTAACTCTTATACATAATATTATTATTGGATTGAATATTAGGATATTGGTGAATAAACCACCTTTTCTTATAAAAAAAAAGAAGAATAAACCACCTTTCACTATTAGATATATTAAATGCATTCTAAGCCGTTTGATTCTTAAAATCCTTCTGTCCAAAACCAGTATTCACTCTCTCAACCGTCGGATCGCCAATTTCTTTTTTGAAACAAGCTCTTTTTGGCCTATGAATTTCGAGTTGATAGAAGATAAGATTGCTTTAAAATTAAGCCCCAAAATTTGAGGAAGTTCGAAAAGAGGTTCTTGAGAAAGTGTACAAGTTCTGTTTATATACTATACTAGGTGATTCACCCGCATATATATGTGGTAATAATATTTACGTACAATCTAAATTATAATAGTGATTAGTATTTATTTTTTAGTTTAGTCTTATATTTTATATTATTTTAGTTAACCATGTTATTTACGAGTATTAAAGTGTGATGTTTTAGTATACTTGATTTTGCAGAACATTTAATTATGCTTTGATATTTGTTTCTAAAATTCTATTGTCATTTTAATTTGACATTGTTAGTTTTTTATTTTTTGTATGGTTATTTCAATTATAATTTTTATTTTATTTAATTTGTTTTATTATCACAAATCACTTATACAGTTTGTAAACAAATAAAATTGAAAAATTGAAAAATACGATTTAAAATTATTTTAAAATTTCATTATTTAAAATAAAACTTTACATTTAAAAATTACACATAAAAATATATTCAATTGAAGATAACTAATGTCTTAGAAAACGTTATAGTAAATATCATATTTGATTTTTTTTGTGAAAGCAAAACTAAGTAGAAATTGCATGCTTCACTTTCTAAAAGGAAATGTTGATTTAGGGGGAGTAACAAATATTACAAATACAAAAGCTTTTGATGGCTCTATTACATGTCATAAATGTTGCCTCGATAAAATGTTTAGTTAACTAAGTTATTTGAAGTTTTTGTCACTATATAGTTTAATTTGTGATATTCACTTTGACCTTTCATGTATTCAAAAATGAATGAATTTATACAAAAATCGATAGGTGTGTTCTTTTACAGAGAAAAAACATATTTTCATGAATAAAGTAGAATCTTAGATATTGAAATTTATATTGATGATTCAACCTTCAAATATTTAGTTGATTACTTATATAGAGATATGAAAAACCTTATAATTTTAAGTTGGAAATTTTTAATTATAGAAAAAATTATTGAGTTAGAAATAAATTAAATAGTAGTTTAAACATTTAACTAACGTGACAATTTATAAATAATTAAATTTTAAAATTACATCCTACAAAAATTGTTTCTAATAAACATCGCCAAATGTCTTAATAAGAAAAGTTATTTAAATACTACTTTAAATTAAAAATTTAGATACTGCTTTAAAATTTTAAAACATTTCCCATAACTAATGAACATTAAAATTTTGCCATAGTTTTCTACACACACATAACATGTTTGATAGTTAATAGTCTCAGGACCAATCTCAGTTTATGTGAATTTTCTATGTTAGAAAATTTCAAAAATAGAGATATATTTTAAAAGCTACTTGAACAAAATATGTGTGACCACTAAAAAAATATGCATAAAAAAACATTTCAAGTTTGAGGCTTCCATCATATACTTAAAATAGTCAATTATCTTAATCAGCATATGGGCTTTACTGTCTCCAAAAACCTATTGAAACTATATTGACCTAAATTTATTGTTGGCTAAAGAATTTTCTTTTCATTCTTTTGCTAAGTTTTCAGTGATTTTGTTGGCCTGCAATGAAAGTCCATATATTTTAGTGAAGGGTAGCTTTCAAAAGAGAGACAACAATAAAATCAATTTCGTAATCATTGTTGAGCAAAATAGCATCCTTCTTGGAAGGATCATGAGTTAAAACATATTTTTAGTTACTAACATCTCTTTTATTACACTAGGTCTGCAACTTAAGCTGTTAAATTCTACTTTCAATTCCTGACACATTCTTGGGGTTTGGAGTACCCAATATGTTTAATAGTTATGGTACTTTAAACGATGTTTCCCAGAAAAAGTTAGAGATACTAAACGTTTTACGTGTTCGAAAATTATATATACTATTTATATTTTGTAGAATTTTCTAATTTTAATTTGAATTCAGTAGTGTGAATGGATATGTTTTAAATAGAAAAATAAAACTAGGGAGCATGTTTATTTGGTCAAAAACCTGGTTTTGTATAGCTAACATATAACAAAACTATATCAAACTCTCTACTAACATTTCCGCCAGAATATTAAAAAATAATTAGTTTTCAAAGTGGGTATAAATAAAAATACTTTTTTATATAAAAAGTAGAGAAATATAATAGGTTCCTCGTTGTAAGTTAACGAAAAAATATTCAACGTCCACATACACTACTTGATCAACACAAATATGATATTTGGTATATAAAAAACAGAGGTTTTCGAGGCCACTATTTTGAAAAGACACTAATTGATCAACGTAGACAAGATATTTAGTATATAGAAAATGATTCTGATTTCACTTGCTTAAACATTTAGATGAAAATGTATAAATAAATATGATGCTTTTACGATTTAGAATTGTTTTTTTTGATGACTTGTGAAGTTTATTGATCAATGTAAAAAGAATAAGCATTTACATGACATTAGAAAGGTTAAAAGAAAATCTACAAGGCTTTAAAGAATTTTCTTATTCTGCTTTGAATTTAGTTGAGACTTCAAATCTTAGCACCAATCCTGCGTACTTATCATCAGCCTTGTATCAAAGTGAAATATTTCTGTTGCGCACTGCCTTATCAATGATTTGAACTACTTGACACACCTGCAGAAGCCAGTCTAATGTCTCCTCTCATTTCTTTCCATCTATATGTGATAGATGAAGCTCTCAAAAACCATTTATAGCATAACATTTGATGTAAATGTAATTTTACAGTATTAGAAAATATGATTTGGTGGTTTTAAAGGATAAATTATTTTGTAAATTAGGTAGACAATAGAGTCTTTACAGTTTTAACAAAAATAATGTTATTTATTACCAGATGTGATTTTACGTTTTGCATGAAAATGTAATTTTTTATTTTGATGTAAAACATAATTAGAGAACTAGAGGCATGCATAATACCAGAAACTTGAATCGAAACCAAAACAAATATAATTTGTACCTGTCAGCGCTGCAGAATTACCAGCAAGGATCTTCAGGGTAGTATAAAATTTAGCTGAATTCAAAGTGTTCTTAACCGGCCACGAATGAATAATCCAAATAATCCCCCC
>OVBX01006330.1:0-11985 GCA_900406325.1 Erucastrum elatum
AGTTTATGATGATTTAATAAAAGAGAGATTTTTGATACGAGCTTTATAGCACGGGAAAGAGAATTTCCAAACCCTAAAAAGGTTCTTATGAACCACTGAGAAGAGTATTCTCAACCTTAAGAGCTTTTAATTAAGCACTGTGAAGAGTATTCACAAANGCTACATCAATCAACATTTGTTATAACAGTAAAAGAAAACATTTGTTATGTCAAATATTTATGGTTTTTTTATAATTTCGCTATACGTCATTATACTATTTAATATTTGCAAAATTTAGAGGTAACTTGTAAGTTTCTTTTCTTGTATGGTTTTAAATCCTGAAAACTGTTGTTTGGAGCTCTCTTGTGAAAGTAGTCACTCTAGTTACTGTGAGATTGTCTGCACAACCTCATTTATTTTAACTAATTATCAATATACCAAACTTCGTATGCATAACAATGGTTACAAAATACACCTTCTGAAAATAAGATAAAAAGAAGAATTTGTCAATACAATATAATGATCACATAGACCTTCATACTAGATATTTGTGTTATTTTAATGGAAAAGATGGAGGTAGAAATCCGACATGGAATGAGAAACTAAAATGGAGAGCTGAGTTTCCTGGCTCGGGCGGCGACTACAAACTCATCGTCAAAGTCATGGACCATGATACTTTCTCCGCGGACGATCCCATCGGCGAAGCTACGTAAGTATCACGTATATACACACTAAACTTTGCTTATGCACTTGACCGAAATAAAAGCAATAATACTATGTGGATAAACAGAATATACGTGAAAGAGTTATTGGAAATGGGAGTGGAGAAAGGAACGGCTGAGCTAAGGCCGACCAAGTACAACGTTGTTGACACCGATCTCTCATTTGTCGGCGAGATTCTCCTTGGAGTTTCTTACTCTGTTATGGTTATTACTCTTTTCTTTTCCTTTATATACTTTTTCTAACTTTATTTACCATCTTATTGAAGCTCTTTCATTTCTTTTTTACTGGGAATATTCAGAAAGACAGAGGAATCGATGGAGAAGAGTTTGGTGGATGGAAGCATAGCCAGTTTGATTAATTTCTCCTTTAGATTGCTCGTTTATACTTTCCAGATTTTACATTTAGTGTGAACACATTAAGCATTTCTTAATTTCAACAAAAAAAACTCTTTAACACATTGTATGTCATCTGTTTGTCATGTGGTGAATCTCATTGTATTTAATTTCAGTATTCAAGAAAGTGTAAAACGCTGAGCCAAAGATGACTCTGGGTCTGCCGCGTAAAATAGTTAGGAGGTCTTATTGAACTTGGGATTTCATTTAGTTTTGTTTTTTCCTCAAATCCCTCCTTATTGGATTTGGTGTTTTTAAAAGTTCTTATAAATTCATGGTAATCTACTCACGAACTCAGTTACACGCATTTTCTTCTCTAGGAAACTATCACCGCTTTATCTTGTCTTCACAGAAACCCAAGACATTACTTTCTTTAGTAATTGTTTAATGATCATATGATGTTGTCTATGAAGCTCGCCAACTTGACTATATTCCAACAACCAATCTCAGCTCTTGAAGAGTTTTGGTAAGCAATTTCAGCACTGTTCTCCTCTGTTTAGGTTGTGCGTCAACTCACTAGGTAAAGAAACTTGTTGAATGTGTTTTTTGCAGGGTTGGTTTGATCTAGCTGGTGACATTCTAAGGGAATTTTACGTATCAACAACACTATCTTAACTTCAATTATCATCCAACATGGCAAGAAGAAGAGAGTAAGTTTGGCTTTTGGCCTTTTCAAATAGATGCGACAGGACTTTTGTAAGATGGTAGGGAAGACAAGTCTTTGAACTCTCGGAGTAAAATCTTATGGATCAGTTGTTTTATGTTGTTTTTGAATATATTTTTAATAAAGATCTTACCATATCTATTGTCATTTTTATTTTAAAGTTCTACCAAATCCCCACTAAAACATCCATCGAAATCCTCCAAATCCAATTAATTTCAACTAAAAGCCATGAATCTGAAATCCTCAAAATTTTAACAAATCCCTTATCCAATAAGCCCCTCTTGAGCATATATGTAGTTTTTTTTCTCAATAATTCTAACATATAATAAAGTAAAACATTTTAATCAAACAATCAAAATCATCAAATCTCCTTCTCAAATATTCAATGAAATGTTCTAAGGAGTTCTTATGATTTTGAAAACTCCTTAATAAGATATAAATATTTATAGATACATACATATAGCTAAAATACTTTGTTTGAGAAATCTCTATTGGAGTTGTTCTAAGCAGTCTGAAATTTGCAAAAGATAAAATTAAATAAATTAAATAAATATAATATAATATAAAAATATTATGTTTTATGAGTTTTTCTTCTTCAATTGTCCAATTTTGTTTTCCAAGTTTTATCTCTAGTGTGAACATCACTAAATTATTCAAATTCAACAAAAATAGTTTTAACACAACCGTGAAATCTATATATCGATCTATTCAGCATATTCTTCATCATTGTTTATGATTTGTTATCTTCTGGTTTTGTAATGCATTTTTTTCAGAAAACGGATATAAAATATTTTGTGGACAATGATTATTAAGAGATAAGATTGGGTGAAGAGTATAAACACACTCTTGTGGAATTGGAGTAAGAAAAACTTTGTTTGAAATCAAAGGAGAAATGTTTTAACAAATGTTTTCTTTCCTTTTTTGATTCTGGATTCTTTCTCTTCATCCATGATCCTTGATGATGGTCATTCCAATTTGAACACTTGATATAAGCTCTTTTATATTTTTTTTTTCATTTCATTGTCATTATGGTTTGACGTTCTTACCCTGTAACTATTTAAAACTAAACAATAATTATGATTCAATGAATTGAGTAAAAATGTGTCACTACTCAAAATAAAATCTTAAATTGTTGTTTATATAAGGTTTGAAAATCTGAATTTGAGGATCCTACAAGAAAAACAACAACATGAACAAATGCAGACAATGAAAAACAACAACATGTGTCACTACTCAAAATAAAATCTTAAAGTAAAAAGACTAACAAGATTATAGAAAGAGTTATTGAATATGCATGTGAGAGGAATAACGCAAAAAAAACACTCCAAGATAACAATTCATAAGCATCATAACTCAAAATTTCAGTTAAACCTAAAGTAACTGTCCACAAGAAACTAATGGAATCGACAAAAAATAGATGAAAAAAACGTTGATGAGTGCTTGAGTAGATAAAAAATCATTGTATCTCAAAGCATATAATTTATTCTAAGCATGCATTCATTGATATTTACCAATCATTGTAATGAACCAACAGATTTATATTCAAAACAAAATATTAGCAGAGAATCATGTAACATGAGAGACAAAATTGGTTGAATTAGATGGTTTAAATACAAACGAGTCCATGAAGAAAACACTAAACAAAATTATGATTTAGAAATATTTTATTTTGAAGTTAATTACAGTGGATTTTAAACAAGAATTTTATTTCCAAGAACTAATTAAATGTTTTCGATTTAAAACAAAAAAAAAATTATTTTACATAGATCTAAAACAAATAGTATCTCCAAATACATGATTTGTGCAGAATCAATGTTAATAGATGTAAGAAATTAACTTACTAATTCCATTGGAAGAAAAGAAACTTTGGAAGAGACGGCAGCAGCATAGACGGCTGAGGGCAGGAGAATATTTATTGGTTTAAATGTTGCTCGCTATTGTTTAACCCGCGCTCTCTCTCTCTCTAAATTTATTTTTATTGTTTAACTCGCGCTTTCTCTCTCTAAATTAATATCTTAATTAGTTATTATTGAACCTTTATCGATTAATTTGGCCGCTGATGATTGTTAGAGAGTTATAATTTATTGGGATGATTGTTATGCCGTTCAAATATGCTTCTTATATGGACAAGCCATTATATTTAATATTTATTTCTTTTGAAACTTCATAATGTATTATGTAGTCTCTATTTTGTCAACGTATTTGTTATGTAATCATGATTGAAAATAAAAGATAATGATTTGATTTTTTTCTCGTCTAATTTGATTGGATGAGATAAACATGATAGTTTATCATACATTAATTTACATCTTATAAATATTGTAGAAAATATCACATATCGGCATTCTAAATTGTATAGTTAATTTAAAAATTTATGCATATTTTAAAATTAAGAGATAGTTTTTGTTTATTTTAAAAAGGAAAAGGTTAAACTTCATTCCAACTTAGAAAGCCAATTAGTTCAAGATAAAGATGTGATCAAAGTTTCAAAAAAAGATAAAATGTGAAAAACATTATTTGGATTACTGGCTCTTGCACTGACTGAAATAGATTGTTGTGTCAGTTCAAATATGCTTCTTATAAGGACAAGCCATTATATTTATTATTTATTTCTTTTGAAACTTCATACTGTATATGTATATGTTATGTAGTCTCTTTTTTTGTCAATGTATTTGTTATATAATCATGATTGCAAATAAAAAGATAATGATTTGATTTTTTTTCTCGCCTAATTTGATTGGATGAGATAAACATGATAGTTTATCATACATTAATTTACATCTTATAAATATTATAGAAAATATCACATATCAGCATTCTAAATTGTATAGTTAATTTGAAAATTTATGCATATTTTAAACTAAAAGTTAAGAGATAATTTTTGTTTATTTAAAAAGGAAAGGGTCAAACTTCATTCCAAATTTAGAAAGAAAATTAGAATAAGATAAAGATGTGATCAAAGTTTCAAAAAAAAAAAAGATAAAATGTGAAAAACATTATTTTTTTTAATTGAATGTTAAATTTAATTCAAAAAGAAAATACCTTTTTACAACTAGTGTCCTTTTCTATAATTTCTATAAAAAACTTGGGATAAAAAAACAAAAGAATTCAATCTTCAAATCAAAACTTCACTTCACTTCATTCTTCAAATCAAAAACATTATTTTGATTACCAAAACGCTGATTAACGGATCACAAATATGGAAACGAAGATAAAAGGAAAATTACAACAACAGTATCCCTAGCAGGCTAGCACTATATATGCAGCAATATGGCAAAGCTTTCTACTACTCGAAAAAAACAAAGCCTCTATTACTAACTTATTCATTAGTGTTGCTCATTTCTTGGAGTCGCAAGAAAAAGTTCGAAGAATGCTATGGAAATTGCAACAGATCCTGACTACTGCTTGGCGGATGTAGCCTAAAATCTTGATGGGGGCAAACCATGTATAAATATAAAATGTAAGATCAATATGTAATTTTTAGTAAGAGAAAACATCTAAAATTTATACACATCACAAAAAATTGAAGTTTCATGGGTTGAGTTGAAATTGCGCAGGTGCGATTTAATGTGATGAGTAAGATTCGTTTTTCTTCTTTTATAGTGGCGATATATTAACATATTTTGATTATTTGATTGTATGAAATCTCTGTAGAAGCACATAGCGAGTCAAAGCGTAAGCAATTAGTAGAGTTAGCATGTCTTCCGGGAATGTACATCTTTTCTATTCACATTTTTTCCTCATGTTATGAAATGAAAATACAAACAGAAAATCCTTTGGAGTAAATGATATATCAGTTGATTTACACTATGATTTTGAGTTTATTTCGAGAGAGCAATATGATCTTTAAAATATCGGATTCTTGCCCCCCATGGTTTTGTCTCTGATGTGCAAATTTCCAGCTAACTCGTTGCATTGTATGTCATCATGACAGCTACTAGTGGCAGAGGAATGCATGAAGTATGCGATGGATTTGAGTGGGCTGTTACTGCTTTATTCTTCTATTGGAGATGCCGAAGGTGTGTCAAAACTTGCAAAGCTTGCTAAAGAACAAGGGAAGAACCATCTCGTCTTTTTTTTGCCTATTCATGCTGGGTAGATTGGAAGATTGTTTGGACTTATTGGTAGAGAGGTATTTCAGTAGTAGTATTCACCTGGGAGTTTTTGAAAATCAAATTCATTGACCTCTGCTTATCTGTGTGACGGATGGTATCTGAGATAGTAGCTCTTTGGAGGAAAGATCCCAGCAAGGTTTTTTTTCTTTGATCTTACTGTCAGTGTATGTGAATTTGTGGTCTAACTTTCACTTGTATTTACCACCCTTCTGTCTACAGACTATAAACTCGTTGCCAAGGTCATAGACCATGATACGTTCTACGTAGGCATCATATACACTAAAGTTTGCTTATGCACTAAACTGAAATCATAAACAATAATATGTGATGAATAAAATTTACAGACATGTATCAGAGTTACATATTATGAAAAAAGAGTTTGGTAACGTATTACATTCATCACATGGTTGTGATATGGTGTATAACACAAAAAAAAAAGAAGTAACTCAACTGTTGCTCATCAGCTGGGTGAAGAAGACGGCTCAACCAAGAAATTAGCAATCCTGTTCAACAGGTTTAAACCAAAAACCGTTTCTTCGCAGTTGATCTTGACTGTTAAGTTCAGATCTTCATTGCATTTACCTTGGACTGTGATAGTAATCAAAAGTGGGATCTCACTGCTCAAGATTTTGCTGCTGAATCTCAGACGCAGACCAGTTGCATCTTCAAGTGTGTTTGCAACTGGCAAATCCACAGACACAAGGTGTAGATTTGAATTGCTAAGCACTTTCAGAGTTATAGACTCGCAGATGCTAAGAAACTTGTCTTTCCCATTCTCCATTCTTGTGTCTTTGACATGATCTGTGAACGTACACCTACCATGAGCCAAGAGAGGTTAGGGAAGATCAATATGGTCGAAGATATGATTAAGTAGAGAAAGAGTTATAACCTTCGACTATACTCGAACATTCCAGGTAACCGAGATTCTGTGGCTAAGAACTCTTCGATGGTTATTGAAAACGGTTTGACAAGGTAACCGAGATCAGGACGTAACTTGACAGGAACCTTCTTGCCATTGTAGTGTAAGCTTAACCTCGTAGGAAGCAGGTGGTGATGAAACCTAACCTGGATAAGCCTCTTTGCGCTCTGACCTGGTTCAATGCAGCTGATTTCCTCCATTGGGATTAGTGTTGGCACATTGTTGTAAGATGCACTGCAAAAAATGAGATAATCAGAAAAAAATTAACATGTCAGCTCAGAAAGCAGGTTTTGTAAATCAATTGGGCATAATGAAAGTAAAACTCACTTTGCTTTGCCCACCAAAGTCTGTTCAGCAGAGTCTGATTCTTTCATTGCTTCTGCATCCTCCAAGTTAACCTCAAGGATAGGTTCTGTAGAACTGTTCTGAAAGAGAACTTCTACACACACGTGTAACGGAGATGCAGTAGAGACTTCAGATAAAAAGGTATAGTCTATCTTCAAGCCACTGCCATTTCCAGGGTCTAAGAGAGTATAACTTTTAGGCTTTACTCGGCTTCCTATATCACCAATGGATATCTTCGCATAAGAGCTCTGATTCGTATCAAGGGAAGATGGAGTTTGATTTGATGTGCTAGACTCCTCGTCTAACCACAGATCCAGAGCCATTTTTGACCTTAGTTCTTCCTGGTTAGTGGAAACAGTAACCTCTGAGATTTGGATTAAAGGATCAGCTGCATCGTTGGCATCATTTCTTTCATCGCCATCACTGCTGAATTCTGAACCGTCATATGATTCAGAATCATATTCGGAAGAGCCATCTTCATCCACTGTTCCAGAAGATTCATGAGAACCATTTAAATCAGCTGTGGCCTCTCTTTTTCTATCAGAATCTGACAGCTGAGAGTGTTCTTCAAAGACAAAACTACAAGGCTTTGGAAGAGGTTCATATCCAGGGGCTGCATGAAGAACTATCTGAGACAGAGATCCAGGAAGATAGAAACGGTTGTGTAGGTTCAAAGGTGAAAAAGGCTTCAGCTTTCTTCCAAACACATGTTCCACAACATGCTCAGCAATATTTTCTTGTGATGCCACACTGTCGTCTGCTGGCTCGTGACAAGTTAATTTGTATGACAGCATTTTCTTGAGGAAACGAGTTCGATCACGAACATCATAGTTTAAGTCACATTCTCCCAATTCAAGCACATAAAGTACAATCTTCTTCAACATCTGAAAATCTTCGACCTCTGCATTTATTAGAACCTGCAAATATGAAGGTGACAAGTAAATGATTTGATAATTATCTTCTGAGAACTGTACTGAGACATGCCTAAGAAAAAATACATATCAGCAAGCAATTGGTAAGTTTTGTAATATACTTAAAATAAACTCACAGGACATAAAAGCCATCATATGTAAGACTCTTATACTATTAGCTCAGCAATGGATCTGTTTTTTTTTTCTGGAGGAAAAAATGATTGTTCAAATAGCAAAACAAATGTGGAAGGCATTTCTGGTTAAATCATATATCAATTCCTTCAAATGGTAAATGCATAGATATAATACTGGTTATATTTAGGTTTTCTTAACAATATTGAACTCAGAAGAAGGGGTCTTGAGGCAACCCCATAACTATACCTTAGCAGTAGTATTAAGAATCTGTAGCTTAGTCTCTGATGCCTCTGATTTAAAGCTCCATGCAAGGTACTTGGTTATTGTGGTCAGCATTTTCGGAATGATATGACCCAACGAGCAGTAGACACCTACCATCCAAATTATAGTTGCACGAGCAGCAGCTACCTTGACTGAATCCAGACTACGAAATAGTTGGATCATCACCTTCAAACAAGAACAATTTACAAAAAATGTCAACAAAATATTTGAGATCATTATAATAGCTTGATAACGTTCAGAATCTTAATAAAGTGAATGAGATGTATATACTTTCTCATGACTGAGGGGATCTTGCTCTATGATAGTCTGAATTGACATCACGGCTTGCACCAATACCCCTGCTTCTCCATCCACTAACTCGAGATCGCCAGCAAAAGATTCTGCAACATTGTAAGAACTAATTTAACTTAACTGCAGAGTTTAAGTAATGAGTGCAATGGAAATGAAGCATAACATACCTTGTCTAACTAGTGCTAACAATCCATTAAGGCATGCAGTTGGAATTTCTGGCAGTCTTTTTGCGCACAAACCAATTGCTGCAACTGTATCAGCTGCAAATATCCTGTCTGGATCTTTAATATAATCCTGGAGAAACCTCACAATTACAAACTTCAGTAATACACACAACATTTTTGCAAAATAGGGGGACAGAGATGAAGTTGCAGAAGTTCTTATCGTACAGGAAAGCCAGATGCTCACGCAAACTTTCCAGAATGAACAAAAAGAATTCTATAACCTATTAAGGATAAGTATTACCTCAAACTCTCTCAAAATCGAAGAGATAGATGAAGTGGTAGCAATGAGAGAAAGCATCTCCAGCTTATGAGCTTTAACTTGATATGCATCTGATGAACATATAAAGAAATCTTCGAAGTGCGGAGCAAAGAGAGATGGGGCTGCTTTGGCAAAAACTAGGATATTGCACAGGACCTGCCACAAAAATGAATTAATAACGCTCATAGAACAGAATGTATCACGACTACACAGACGTATGTAGAGTAGATTGAACAGATAAACATAGGGCGGAAAAATAAAAAAAAGGTTTACCACATATTTAGAGGCAGTGGATGACCTAAGCAAAAACAGGAGAGGTTTAACAATTTTCTTAACATCTTCCAGAGGCGCCATTATCCACTGAACACCAGCTGCCGCTAGTACAACCGCACTATTGTTACTCCACAACAGTGGGGATGTACACTGAAGCAGGATCTTAACATCTTCATTATCTCCAACAGAAGTGGTCTCGTTACTATCAAACGAAGCCGCCACCGTATTATCCACGCAATTAGATCGTGACAGGTACTCGTCCGGGCCTTCAATGTAACATCTAGACACAAGGCTGACAAGATTAGCATCAAACGAATCACTCTTCTCACAGAAGCCGTTACTCTCCAAATCACGTAAAGACAGCATCAAAGACTCCCGTACAAGTCCGTGCCTTGCAACAACGTAGCGCAAAAGAGTTCCAATGAGTAGTATCTGACCCCACTCCTCCACGTCAGGAAGAATCTCGCACAGCTTCTTATAGTTCTTCCCTATCAGCTCAAAATTATTCGGACAGATGGAGGTAAACGCTGCCGCCGCAGCTCCAACCACTCCTGGAGAATGGTCATTTAACAATATCCCCACTAGCTGCATAAACAAAACCAAATCCTATTTACTCACATCTATATAAAAAGAAAGTATTTTTTGAAACTAAACCTCTTCGATTGCAAGGGCGTGTTCATCAAGGCGCAGATCATTCAACTTCGGAAGAGCATTCGCAGCGCATTTTCTAACGTAAACAGCTGGATCCCTCGCGCATTTAGTTACAGCTGCGAGTGCAAGAGGAGCGATGACGTGTAAGCGAATCCCCGCCATTGTACGAAGCGCCCAGGCTCTGACCAAAGGGTTTGGATCTCCCAAGTCTTTCTGGAAGTAGTTGATCGATAGCAACGCTTCATTAGGACGCCTAACAGAAAAATCAAAAAATAATAAGTAAAAGCTTAAATTCACATGTAACATTGTATATATATATATATACTATATGGTTTTTTTATCACATTACTTTTCAGCATAGTGTAGGAGATACAAGTAAACGAGCTTCTTTACTTCCGATGACTGTGACGCCACGTTTTTCACCACCTGCGAATTGAAAATACGGTTTTATTAAATCTGAGGTCTTACGATATTTCTAGGGATTGTAAATTTTAGATCATTCGACTAATGTGGAAATCTATTGAATCGTTAGGGATCATCAAATTAAAAGGCACCTGAGGGAAGAAGTTGGAGACGTCGAAGCCCTGAGCGATGAGAGCGAGGAGACGCTTGAGAGCTTCGCATTTCTCGGATTCGAACTTGCTGTCGAGGAGCGGGGCGATGCTGACGTCTTCCGGATCGTCGTAGAGGTGAGCGTCGGTGCCGATCCGGAGCACCGCAGCTGAGGCCTTGCTCAGAGTATCCGCCGTGGAACCGAATTGGTTGAACATCGGATCAAATCCACCTCCGGGAAATTCAGAAAACAAAAAAAAAATCTTCAGCGACTAACCGAGAGAGAGAGACACAGGGACGATGAATGATTCTTACTGTGCCGATCCGAAACCGGTTTGATTACACAAACTAAAGGCAATTATTATAATATGTAATTTATTTCAAAAAGAAAAATTATAAATTTTTCTGATTAACACAAACTAAGGCAATTATTATAATATGTAATTTATTTCAAAAAGAAAACTAATTTTTAATTTATTTATTTATATTTATATATCTAAAGTATTATGATCTTTTTACTAAATAAATTAAACATTTTAATTATTTTTCTCCTTAAAAATACTTTTATGACAAACTTTGAAAATAATCTATTAAATATTTGAACAGATTTAAAATTTTGGTATTTAAAAAATGAAATCGAATCCAACAGAACCGAAATATTGAGAATATCCGAATATATTCAAAATAAATGTATATACTTAAATTGTCTAAAATTGTTTAAAATATTTGAAAATATTTATAAATAGTCAAAAATAAATAACTAAAATAGCTAAAATATATTTAAAATATAAAAAATGCTTAAAATATCTATTGATTTTCAATCCAAATATCTATTGATTTTCAATCCAAATATGTATTTTGACATATATTATTCAAATTTATATTTAATATATTATTTTGTTTATAGATTTTTAAAAATATATATATATATATATAGATATAATAATTTTAAATAAAAAAAGTAATTTAAAAGAATTATCCGAACACATCCGCCAAGATCTAAACTAAAACGAAACTGAAACTTTGAAATAACTTTAAAAAAAACTCTTAAATAAGACTGGAATTTTTGACCCAGAAAATTACAAAAGAAAATTAGGACTGGTAATTAGGGGTGTCAAAATGAGCTATAGCTCACGAGCTCGCTCAGCTCAACTCATTTTTTTCATGAGTATGATCTCTATATTTTAGGCTCATTTAACAAATGAGTTAAATGATCGAGCTTAAATTAGATCATGAGTTATATGAACGATCTTAAATGAACATGAGTTCA
>OVBX01006331.1:0-11985 GCA_900406325.1 Erucastrum elatum
GAATGGTGTCCCATAACTGAAGAGCAACAGAACACTGCAAGAAGACATGATCTCGAGTTTCTTGGCCAATTCCACACAGACAGCAAATAGGATTATTGCATAAGCCCCAATTTGCTAACCTTTCTCTTACCGGGAGACGGTTCAAGTTAGCAACCCAGAAGTTGAAAGCATGTTTTGGAACAGCGAATTTGAACCAAACCGCCTTCTCCCAAGGGACCTGCGGAGCCTTGATTCNAATGTTATTTGTGTCCATTTCTATTTCTTGTGGTATTTTGAAGACCATAAACTTAGATTGTGGTATTATGGACAATTGCCCCTAATTCAACTCGCTGCTTGTTTATAGAAAACTGGAAACAGTATATATTCTTTCTCAATTAAAACGATGTTAAAAGTAAACATGTAATAACAGAAAAAAATAAGTAAATATGCAATTTAATAAAGATAAAAACAGCAATATTTTACTATTACTTATTACAGAGAGAAGTGATGCATTGACAAAAATGACATCGTCTCTTCAAAAAGGAAGAGAGGATAGCCGAACAATATTCGTGCCTGCCTCCATATAGAAAACAAAAAAGAAAAAAACAATAAAACATCGTCTGTCTACTCCCTCACTTCTCTGCTACACACACACACGAACTCCATCCCTTTTTTGTTCAAAAAAAAAAATAGTATTTCTGATTTGGCCCATTTTCGATTTTTTTCTTTATAAAAAAAATATTAGAGGTAAAAGGGCTTCTCCCTCTCTCTCTCTTAGATTTCATTCTCCGTTTATCTTTCTTACTCTGGTAATAAGCATAAGATTCTCTCTTTCTATTGCTTCCTCTTTTGTGGATACTTGTTGTTACGTTTCGCTTCGATCCATCCTTTCATCTTTCAAGGATTCACAGCTCTTGGGTCGATCGGTTTCACGAATCTGATCACTACCCTGCTCCCAAGTCCAGCTCTTTTTTAGCTTCCAAACGAGGTTTTGTTCTTTTCATCCTCTTTGTTTTCATGTTGGTTTTGCTGTTTTCTTGGGTTTTGATGGGCTTTTATTCATTGCTGATTTGTGTTTTATACCCTTACAGGATGGAGTTTGATTCTTCATGTAAGCTGTTTATCGGTGGGATCTCTTGGGAAACGACCGAAGATCGTCTCCATCAGTATTTTCAGACCTTTGGTGAGGTTTTGGAGGCTGTTGTCATCAAGGATCGTCTCACTGGCCGTGCCCGTGGCTTTGGTTTCATCGTCTTTAAAGACTCCAATGTTGCTCAGAGAGTCCTTCTCCAGAAACACGTGATTGATGGTAAATCTGTAAGTTTCACAATAAACCACCAGTAGAAAGTTCTTTACCATCATGTCAAGTGTTACTTTTGAAATCGAATTTGTTTTTGTTTCAATATAATGAAGAAAAAGAAAGAGCCTTGTCTGTCTGAAAAGTAGATTTGTCTGAAAAGTTGGTTCTCAAAGTTGTTTCTTTTAGAGTCTTTGTATGGTGCCCTTTATCTCACTTGGCTACTTGCATTAGCTAATTTGTGTAGTTTCATCTATCAGTGTCTGATGCCAATAGTTTCTGGAACTTCTTGTTACTCTTTGACTGCTGCAGACAACGAATGTGTTACATTTCTGCCAGCTCATGATTTCAGATTCGTTATATAATGTCTTACGAGTTGCTAATCTTGTTGGTGTGTGTGACAGGTGGAGGCGAAGAAGGCAGTTCCAAGAGATGATCACATCTCACCGAACAAAAGCAACAGTAGCCTCCAGGGATCCCCTGGTCCATCACACTCTAGAAAGATATTTGTGGGAGGGTTGGCATCATCAGTGACGGAGCCTGAGTTCAACAAGTACTTCGCTCAGTTTGGGACTATCATTGATCTTGTGGTGATGTACGACCACAAAACTCAGCGCCCCAGAGGCTTTGGCTTCGTTACATACGACTCAGAAGAGGCTGTAGACAAAGTTTTGCAGAGGAAGTTCCATGAACTCGGTGGTAAGATGGTTGAGGTCAAAGTGGCCGTCCCTAAGGAAACGTCTCCCATCCCAAACCGGAACATTATTAGCAGCTTGAATAACTTTGGAAGTAGCAGGATGAGTTTGTTGCTCAATGATTACACACAAGGGTTTAACCTGAGTCCAACCTCATCCCACGGAGCAAAACCTGATGTTAGGTACAGTCCTGAAATGAGTAACCAGGGCAGCTTCTCTCCCTTTGGCCATAGGTTCGAGATTGATCTGAATTTTATTGAGGGGAACCATAAGCAAAGTTATGTTAGTAGATCCAGTGGAGGCTTTGGAAGGCCGTTTAGCCCTGGATATAATGTAAGTCTTAGCAGGTATGGTGGCCAAGGGAATGGTTCTGTTAATGGAAATCAACTATGGGGGAATAATGGTGGTGTGAGTTACATGTCAAACGCTGAGTTAACTGGAGGGTTCAATGGGAACTATGGAGTAGGAAGCATAGGAGAGAAGTGGGGAACAGTTGGTGAAGGGCGTATCAATTTTGGTAGAAGTAATGTAATGGGCATAGGATCTAGAGGAGGAGGAGGAGGAGGAGTTCATATGAGCAGCTCTGGCTGGGGAATGTCCAGTGAAGGAGGGATGCACGGTTTTGGATACATGAACAACACAGAGGTAAGAGCTAAGATATAGCCTCTTGCTCTTGATGATTGAAACAACGTGATGGATTGATTACTAATGAACTGTACTTTTGCAGGAATTGCTGCTAGCTTAGAGGCTTCACATATCTACACTTTAGGGAGATGAAATGATTTTGGAGTGAGTTTTTAGAGAGAAACTTATTAGAGTCTCATAAATTTTGAATTTTGAGTTTCTTTGCTTTTTGTTTTAGTTTGAAATTTTGTCTTTTGATCTTTGTTTTGTTTTGCTGTAATGACAAATACAAATGGACTAAAACATAAAATAGAGAGTTTGATACTTTCAGGTCACTTTTTGGGTATCTAAAGCATTTTTTTTTGGGTGGGGTATTCAATCTAAAATTTAAACTGATTTGGAATGATTTTGATTTTTAATGAATTTTGAGATGATTTTAGGTGAATTTGAGAACTTGGTACAATTTTTGTTAAACCACACTAGAATATTAATATTTTTTTCCAATTAAGAATCTACACTAATAAAATGGACTATTTGAGGCTTAAGAGAGCGTCCATATCAATGAAAAAACTTCTCTCGAAAGATGCCACGTGTCATTATTTTTTTTTTAAAAACTGTCATAATGTAATATTATCATTTACATAAAAAGTTAAACAAATGAACCCTAAATTAGAATAAGAAAATATACATTATTATATTTTTTACATTTCATTTTGATTAACATTCAGCTAATATAGTTCTATACACGGTTGCCAAAATATTAAAAAAATCAATTTCGAAAATTAGAATAAAAGAAAATATACAATATGACATTCTTACATTTATTTTTACAAAAGGAGTTAAATAAATAAATTTTAAAATTAGAGTAAGAAAATATACAATATAAGAAAATATACAATATTACATTTATACATTTAGTTTTAAAACAAAAAATAAAAAACAGAAAATAAAAATAAAAAAATACATACAAAGAAAATATACAATATTACATTTTTTACATTAAGTTTTATAAAAGTGAGTTTATTGACATGTGTCATCACAAAAGAAAATACACGGCTTATTTCTGATTTCTCTTACTTGCCACTCAAGATAATATTTTTTAAAAAATATAGAAATATTACAAATAAATAATAAACAGGTAGAAATATTACATTATAAAACCAAATAAATAAAAAGTAAATCCACAATATAAGTATAGTTTACATTTTTATTATTTCCAGATATCTCAAACACATCGCTATAAAACATAATATCCTATCAACATCGACCCTCAATATCAATCCCATCAAATAAGACTTCAAAGAAAACTACAGCAGAAAAAAACAATGGCTTGCCGTCTCCATTTCTCACAATATCATTTGCCTTTTGCGAGTCATCAATAGGGACAACTCAGACATTAGACACTCACACACCCATGGCTACTGCACCAGCACCTCCTGGTGAAATATAAAAGGAGATGAGCTTCTTGCATGTCCAACTTGAACTTGAAGAGTAAGACCTAATTTATACCAAGCATATTTAATGTCTAAGAGTTTTAGTGTTAATTACCTTACTGTATAAAGTAAATATATGATATATTATAAATTTATATCAAGCGTATTTAATGTCTAGGAGAGAGCTCGTGATCTGTGGGAAAAAAATGCTGCTACTTTCCGAATAAAGTAAATATATGATATATTATAAATAATAAGTAAATATATGATATAATATACAATAATAAGTAAATATAGAATATATAAGAAGTAGAAATATACATTAAAATATTATCTTTTTTGACATCCCAATATTATCATTCAGTATAAAAGCCAAAAAATTAGAATGAGTAAATATATAATATAAAAAGAGTAAATATACAATTGAAAAATGTATAAACGGGATTAAACATATATCTGAAAATGTATAATAAAATAAATTATAAATAAATATACAATATAAAAAATAAAAATAATATACAAAAAATGTAAATTTATGTTAGAATAAGTAAATATATAATATAAGAAAAAAAAAATATACAGTACAAGAAACAAAAATATTACATAAAAATCAAACATAATACTATCTTTTCTTTTTTGAAATATACAAGGGTATTTTGGATTCCACGGAAGTGGATCCAAACTAGTCACATGTTTGCAGCCTACATTATCGGCCTATGTGTCGGTCCCATGTCCATGGCGATGCCGAAATGTTGATTCCCAAGTGTCAACGGGATTCGAACCTGGATCTGTATTGGTACTGGAGATCTCTCAAAATCACTAGGCCGTCCTCGCTTGGTTAACATAATATTATCATCTGATATAAAATCAAAGAGTTAGAATAAGTTAATAAAAAATATAAGAAAAGAATAAAAATTAAATATATAATATAAGGAATAGAAAAACTAAATTAAACATCTATCTGAAAAATGCATAATAAAATTAATAATAAGTAAATATATAATAAAAATATTAGATTAAACATATATTACAATATTATAATAAGTAAATATAAAATATAAGAAAAATCAATAATAAGTAATATACAATATAAGAAATAGAAAACTACATTAAACATCTATTTGAAAAAATTCATAAGAAAATAAAATAAATAAATGTAAAATATTAGAAACAGAAATATTACATTAAAATTTTATAATAATATTACAATTTGATATAAAAACAAAACAGTTATAATAAGAAAATATATAATATAATAAAAATAAATAATAAGTAAATAAATATTATAAGAAATGAAAAAATACATTAAACATCTATCTCTGAAATGTGTAGTTTTACATATTTTTTATTTTCAAATATTTTTATATAATGTCACCCACTTATTTTGCACTCAAACACATCTCTATAAATATTTCTGCAATGCAAGAATACACATAATGACTCATATTGCAGAAAAAAAACTATCGGAGGTGAAATAGTCACATGTACACATATTGGTGAAATAGTCTCACTCCCAATAATCATTTTATCTTCAATAGTCTCAGACCATCAATTCATACTTAAGAAAAGACGGTTTCCAATAAGAGTATGCTTTGCAATAACCAGAAACAAAAGCCAAGAAATCTTTTTGAAATCAGTGATTCTATATTTTCCCAAACAAGTTTTCAATCATGGTTAGCTATACGTTTCACTTGAATAACATCACCTAGAGACTTAAGCATCTTACAAGAAGAAAAATACTCAGCAACTAGAATGAATAACATTGCCTACAAAGAAATTTTCAACAATATCTTTCAGAAATAAGGTCCGTAAATCATACACAAATCTATTTAAATATTGTACATGTCTATTCGCTATACAAGTTTCTAAATCTAAAAAATAAAGAGGAAAATCAAACCGGTGAAAAAGATGAGAAAAATACTGATGTCGAGTTGAGAATCGATGAAGGAAAACCTCTTTTATATAGGAAAGTATATTTGAGTTCACATGCAGATAGTGGAGAACAAATTTATAGAAAGTGTTTCCCATATGGCTTTGTTACTCATAGTTTATCCATCTCCATGCATGAGTGTCTCACACATTCTACAGGAAAATGTAAAAATGCAAAAAAAAAAACAGATCCATCATTCAATCTTGCGGTATAATTTTGCGGTACAACGTTTGCAAGCGCAAAAAAAAATTATACTAGAAACTGCATTTTGAATAAAAATTTATGGTTTTTAAATCAGTAAAATGGAGATATTGGTAAGAGAAAAACTATGAGAATATTACCATGCACATAATTGTTTTCGGTCATCTCCTTTCAGCTCATAACATAAATGAGTAAGAATCATTTTTTCCTAAGAAAAAGAAAACATAACAAGTTACAACTATTTTGGAATGACGATAAGTAGTATTGAACAATAACTAAGAAACCAAGTCCAAATCTATCATAAACAAACACACTAGCTATAAACACATGCAAGCAACAGTAAGACACAACCAAATCTATCATTAACAATTGCAACACAAGAAGTCAGAAACACAACCAAATATATCATAATCAAACACAACCACGATTAATATTACAAGTTAAAGAGTATATTATATTGATCTTTAAGTTGTACATATAGCAGGAACTCAAAAGCAACAAGCAGTCGTGTTGCTGTAACAAAATGAAAAGGAGCCCACTGCTACAAAGCATAATTTTAAAAGTTACAAAATAACATGATGCTGACAAATAGCAAATTTGATAACCAAAAAATAAGTTATAAATGGAACATGCAGCAAAATCTACCATGAAAAAATCATAGTACAAAACAGCCACAAATGTGTAAATATAATCTGGTAAAAACAGAGTCAAAAGATGATAAATGTTTATTACTTTAGACATCACTAAACATAAAAATCCAATTTTTATAGTTTGTATCCAAACTCTTAGTCAAAACTCAATATCACAGAAACTCATCAACTGATTCAGATAACTATCCCGACTTTGGCTATACAAAAGAGAATTTAAGGCAGCAATTACGGAAAAAAAGAAACGGATCAACATGATTGAGAAAAAAAACATGATCAAGTTTGAGAGCAATAAGAAGGGTGGAGGAGAAGAGCAAACTAAGCGTTGAAACCACTTGAAACGACTTCCAAACTTTTTTCCAACTCACTACTCTTCTCTGCACCAATACTTTTCTGTTCTTGAAGAATGAAAAAATGGTTTTTTCGAGTCAACATATTCCACGACAAAAGCAGATGATAACAATCTTAATTTACGATAATATTCTTTTTACTTTTACGTGTGACTGTATATAAAAATAAAAGTGAAGGGCTTTGAAATTTTTACATTAAATTTAGATTAAGGTTACAGCTATTAGTTTGATGTTTCTTTGTTAAAATAATCGAAGTGACATATTGTTAAAAGTTAAATTAGAATAATCTTAAAGAAAAAATATATTTTATGATTTCTAAAATAGTTAGATTATGTTTCTCTAAATGTATAATTTTCAAAATAAATAGACAAATTTGATGTTATAAAAAATAAATTAAATATTTTAAATATATGAAAATTATTTATATATTTTTGTACCCGCCAGTAGGGCGGATTTAATCCTAGTTCTGTTGAAAAGCTTAAACCGCTATAAAATCTACCACTTAAAAATCAAAACAGTGGATTTTAAAATATATAATGAAATAGCAAGTTCAATAACACTATATTTTAAAACATATTTAAAATTCATATTGAATATGGACAGAAACGAAAATGGAATGAATGAAGTTGGTGTTTGGTACATTTAGAGCCCAAAGTTCAGCACAAGTCCTTACATACACAATTGGCTGTAGTTTGTGCAGTCCTGCCACTATTGTCTCTTTCTCTCTGTCTTTTTTTACCTAATGAGAGGAAAATAGAAGATACTATAAAAGAAAGACAGAAGATGTTATAGATACAGAAGGAAATTGGAAGAGTAATAAATAATGAGGAATTGGTTAAGAGTTGTAATATGAGTAGAACACGTAACTGGACCAGTACGTATGTGTAGGAGTATTCTACACATCATATAATGAGAGTATTGATTCACAATATCCTCAAAGACGAGTAATTAGGAGCAAGATAGAGCATTTAAGATTTAAGAGAATAGGGAACTGTAGAGTTGCCTTAGCAGGAGGGGAAAGCATTATGGTGAGTCTACAAAAATGGGTTATCTTCATAACTCAGTGGTCCCTCCCTAATGAGTCAATACCCATCCACGTCTCACAAATAACAACCCAATACAACACTCTGGTCTATCCTCTTCTCTTAAATGCACCCCCTTTGCTTCTTTCTCTATAAACACACAACCACGACATGATGGATTTTGGGAGAACTTTGTCTTGAGTTCCAACTTCCAATGCGGCTGCTATCATCTGAACCTCAACTTAACTCTACATGTAAGTCCCAAAGCTGCAGCTGGAAACCTTACTCTCATCCCAATGACTTTGCTGCCAACGCCTCTATCCTTCTCATCATCATTTTCTCATCTCTCATCTGCGTCCTCTCTCTCCAGGCTGCCTTACGTTGTTGCCTCCGTCCAGTCATCCAGCATGACCCCAAACCCGACCCTGACCCTGAGGCCTCTCGTACGGAACCTTTCCCAGTACTTGTTTACTCCCCTGGGCTGAACCTGGCAGGCACTGAAGCAGAATGTACCATTTGCTTGTCTGAATTCAAGGAAGGTGATACCCTCCGCGTGTTGGATAGATGCAAACATGGATTCCACGTTCACTGCATCCAGCAGTGGTTCTCCTCCAACTCTTCCTGTCCCACTTGCCGTGCAGACATCTTCTCCTCACCAACCGCAGCTCCTTAGTCAGATGACGTTATGGTCAAGGCAGCTTCCTGGTTTTGACTACTTTTTTTTCCTTTTTATTTCTTTCCCAACTCACACCTCTATCATGTTTTTCCAAGCTAGTTTGTTTGTTACCTTTTGCTGTTTATATTCCATGAAATCATAAAGCATAGAAAAAAAGAGGATATTAAGGCAATTTTGTGAACCGAACTGTACTATAACGCAAAACAAACAAAGACCATAACCAAGCAAAAGCATAACAATACTTCAAAACATAGAGTGGTCAGAGGCTTTATTCAATGTTGGAGTTAAAGGTACGAAAAATATTAACTTACCCACCTGTTGGATAAGAAAGAATGAGGTGTTATATGGATAAGATAATGAATACTGAGGGGGAGAAAAGACAAAAGTGAATGAGTCGCATTAACTACATTGACATGGTGTACGATTGTGACAATAGGAGAAAATTCCAAGTGCGTGCGTGCAAAGGTAAAAACACACTTCCCAGACACACTATTTTTAAATCAGTGAACTTGAAACTTGATATCATCTTGAACTTGCATCACAAGGGAACAACTGGGCTGCATCTGTGGCTACACTACAGCAAAACAAATAAAATCCGATCCCTATAGACTATATATCTACTGCCATGTCTGAGACAACGAGGTTTGCTGTAAGCTATAAAGATCACAACATGCTCTCGTAAACGGTAAATCATAAATAAGATGTTTATTCCAATTACCAAGAGTTATTGAGATTTTGTGCGCATAGTGTTTCAACTCTCAACTTCAACTTGCATTGTCTTGAAGATAGGGTCATCGAAAAAAAAAAAAAAAAGGATTAACATAAATAGCACATAAGACAAAATAACATTGTCAAGAGTGGGATTTGAACCCACGCCCTTTCGGACCCGCACCTGAAGCGGGCGCCTTAGACCAACTCGGCCATCTTGACGTTTTGATAATGTTCAACTTTATTGAATATAATAGTAATAGGGACGAAACCAACTCAGCCAACGACTTGTAAAAGCCACATTACTTGTGGTCTACTCTACTCTGAGCTTTTTTTTTCTGAAAAATACTCTACTCTGAGGTTTTAAATGTTTTTTTGACATTTCTGAAAACTAAGAACAAAGAAACAGAAAATATGCTTTCGTAATTCATTTACTAGTATTGATTTACTGAGGTTAAAGATTCAGTACAGCAAGTTCACATAAACAAGTTTAAGGATTCCCGGTGGCCGGTGCTAGTCATTAATATTGTAAATAATTACGGAAACAAAACAGTCGCAAGATACGAGATAGCCTAGAGCCCTTAAACAATTTTTAGTTAGATTGTTCTCACTAGGTAAATTGCTAAAAGCAAGTCACTAAAGTTAAATATAATTAAATTTGCTCATGTGGAGGAAACGGAGTAAGTCTAACTGTATAAGTGACTGCTAAGTGCTAACACAGATTCAAAGACCAGCAAGGATGAAAATAAACTTATCAGAATATCTATAGAGGTCACATGACAATATGAATTTGACAATATTTACCTTCCGTATGCATTTGGGAATGTAATATGAAACTTTTTAATAGTCCTTGTTATAGATCACCAAATATATGTCCAACTGAAGTGATAGAAAAAGTGATTGATTCACAAATATCCAAAAGTTTCAACAAGTATCCAAAGTTTCAGTATAGCATCATTAGCAGATAGATTTCAAAAGTTTATCACATATACTCAGAAGACATTCACCACATATAAGCCTCACAGAAAGATACAAAAAGGTATTCCATATTCAAAAAAAAAAAGGTATTCCATATTCAAAAGTTAACCCACAAGGGTACTAAACTAATCTCCTTTGAATGTACTAATGCAATGCTACCAGTAGAGAAACAAGCCACTTTCTTATACAGAATACAACTCCAACAACTTAAATTTCATCATCTTTACATATGATTACTGCGACAGCTGTAGCAACAACATGAGCTATATATTTTTCAAAAAAAAAAAAAGACAACATGAGCTATATTCATTACCATCTCTAGAAACACAATTTATATTTAAACTTTAAACATGAATGTTCAGCCAAACCAGCTTGTAATCTGTAATACTGAGGGTTAACTTGTAATATAAACCGACAAAGAAAGCTTTATTACTGCCAAATTCAAGTGTACAAACACAGTCATTATTAACTTGATACTAAGTGTAGTTAGTTACTCTAAGGTGAGAATGAGTTGACAAGTTTTACACTGAGTCGAAGGATGAGTAATGGAAGAAGAGATACATTTATTGGTCTTATAAAACTCTCTCCACCCATCTATCTTGGCTACTTTGTGATGAGACAGAGCAGGGATGCATCTCCTGTCCACGTTCTCAAGTATCTTCTCCGTTCTCCCCAGATGCATTGCCGCTTCTCTCACCGAAGCTTCCCTCACTTCCACCGCCATTACCAAACACTGTATTCCCACCATTCGTGCCGTGTTGCAGAAGCAACCTGCCACTATGTCCGAAACCATCCTCTCCACCTCTCTGAACAGAGTATCCTCTGTTCCAACGTTTCTTGATTCGTATTTCTTCAAAAGGGTTTGGCTGATTCTGTACATAGAGTTTGCTGCCAGAGTCTTGATGGGCCAGCGCGAGGGCTTCATCATCATGTTCTTCTCTCATGATTCGCTGAACTCTTTCTTTGCTATATCCACAAGCTCTTTAAGAACTTCTTGTGGTCTTGCTCTCTGTTGCTTAGATAGACGTCATAGATCCACGTTGAGCCACTGATGGTAGAGATCAACACCTAACCAAACTACTTCAGCAGCTTTCCTGTTGTTGGCTAACTCTCCTTCAATGTCTAAGACGTCTTCAAACTTCTTGACGTAGACCAACGCCTCGTTTACAGCTTTCACTAACTTCTTCACCAAGCAAGGGTTGATGTATGGAAGTGAAGCAGCGATACTAGACAGTGTGTAACATCTCTATCCCCCGATGTCCGACCGGGTTTACGGAAAGGGAGTTAAGGACACGTGTCTACTCTATAGACAACCATACGTGTCCCGTTACCGGTCCCAAAAGTCGACGGACGCACTGCCTTCGTTGAAATTCCATCCACCCGGATCCACATACTTCTACTTACAGTCCTGCAGACAGGAAAAAGGAAGGGAGGGCCTGAGTAAA
>OVBX01006332.1:0-11981 GCA_900406325.1 Erucastrum elatum
AGCTGATGATGGTGGTGGCTGTAAAGCACCTGGAAACACAACGCAGAAGGCGACAATGGAATGTAAAGATGGACATGAATAGATTCATTTGGTGTTTGTTTTCGATGATTTTTTCATATGCCATTTGATTTCTCCCGGCTGCTTGATTCCCCAATGAAGACAAAACAAGTGTCTGAATGCAAAGCTTGGTAGTGGTGAGATGTTTCTGAATGTAGGTTCTGCTAATTTTTATATGATCATATCTACATTTGGTATAGTTTTGCTTGTTTATGGGAATTTTAGAGGTGAAGTAGAGCAGATGCCTAGTTTTAGTAAATTTCAGTTAAGACAATTAGAACATAGTTCTGCTGTTTTATGTTCTCATGGACAACAATGTACATACAACATTAACAAACAATAGATACAGTTGAAGGTTATAATGTCATTACGCTTGAAGTGTATTGCTGCTGCAGTTGTTGCTACTTCACTGGCATGGTTTTGTGTGCGTGGTGAACTAGTTATAAAATTTGTTAGAATTTGTTTTTAACTTGAAGTTGTTTCAAGGTTTAACATAATATTGTACAATAACAAGTTAACAACCAAAACCAAAAATAAAATAGAAAGTGGTTATCCAATATTAATCAGTTACTGATGTTTTATCAAGTATAATGGTTTAGGTCTCATACTTTCATTTATTGAAAGTTGAAACTATTCTTTTTACTTTTTTTTAGTGCCCAATCCAAAAGAAGAAAAAAAGCCAAGATTTTCATGACATGGTTAAATGGAGATTTATAGGTCACGCATGGACAACTCATAGCTTTAAGGATGATTGATCTGTGAATTATCTCAAGCACATTAAGTTAAACAGTATCATACTCTCATTATTGAGTTGACATTAAGTCAAAAGTTTCTTGTAGTGAATTCTTGGTTTCTTGTTTTGTTTGGAATGTTATCCACTAACAAAACTAATTTCTCTTAGTATTCCCTTTTCTAGTACTCAATATCTGTCGCGCTATAAATGATATAGAGATTTAACTTGGTTTACCAAATTAGCTTTGTATGCCGGTAAACATAGATGTTTTATCATTGGAGACTAAGATATTTTTGTGGACTATAAGAACACAAGATATAAAATTGTATCCCGGTTTGAAAATACTACTGCTAGCTAACAGACTCACGAATTTAGAATCTATGTAGAAAATACCATATCATGATACAAGATTTCAAAGTGTGTCAAGAAATAATTTACTAGTCCAAAACTTTTTTTTTCATTACCAGTTTTCTTGGTTATATAATACACTTTCTAGTCACATATTATAGAGGTAACAACGTTGAAAAAGGAAGAAAACATCCTTTGTCAACGCAAAAATACCGATAGCCAAAGAAAATCAACAACAAAAAAGAAGAGAATCCAAAAACAAAATTGAAAACAGAGTTTGCATAAAAAGCCAATATAGAAATGTGCATCAAATCACTTTGTTGTATAGAAGTTCTGATGCAGCATCCCTTAAATCTTCATACTGATAACATCCATCAAAGAACTCTGCAAGTTTCATCAGTTCTTGATCTTCCATATCATCCAAAAAGGGCTTAATGTGGACTCCATTGTCCGGCTGCAACGAGTAGGAGAATGGGTTATCATCAACTAGCAAAACACTCCCGAGGTCTGTCTTAGCAACCAGAGACAAGTCTTTGGCGTATCTCCCATTCATGTCTGTGCATGAATCTCTGTACAGCCTCTGTGAGATCACACGGTTCTTGTCAAGTTTATCCAAAACCTGCGAAGCATACTCAGGCAGACCGGCTGTGAAAACCGCCACTCGGTAGTTCTTACCGATCCTGTCAAGAAACTCGGTGACTCCTGGTCGTTTCACTACAAACATGGGTATGACCACTCCTTGGATCTTTAGCCTCACCATGAAATCTACGTTAACTCGGACTGGTGGTTCCATAGATGAGTGCACCAATGTTTCATCCAGATCAAGAACGATCGTTCTTTTCTTGTCATTACATTTTCCATGATGATGCTTGTGTTTCTCGAGCTTTCTGTAGCCTTGTTTAGTGGTGGCCCTACGGCTAGGAGTTGCGCTAGTCAGACGGAAAAGCCTGGAGACGCAGCGCAAGAGGCGGTTGTGGAATGTGAAGATGGACATGTTGAGGGATGTGAAGATGGAGCCAGCTGCAGATGAACATCTGGATTGGTGACGTTGATGATACTGGTTTCTTCTCCCTCCATGAATATGACGTCCATGAGATCTCTTGGTCGGTGTACCTAGAAATCCATGGCAGGCCATTATGAGATCAGAGTTTAAAACAGTGAGGAGAAGGATTCAGAGGTTTTATTCCAGCAGCTGGCTCAGATGGAAACATGGAGAAATGGTGATGTATATAAAGCTCTAAAAGTTCTAAGTTCTAACTTCCTTGACACTGGCTTTGGAACTGAAAGGCACTTGATTTGGTATTTGTTTAGTTTGTTAAGGTTGTGATTTAGAGAGGCTCTCAGTTATTTTTAGCAAAAAATAACTGTTTTGGAAGTTAAGACACATATTTGAGTTCTGATTGTTTCTCTCTGTGTTCTCTCAATTGACAGCAACTAAGTAAATGTTAGGACAGAACGTTAGGGAGAATAACAGAGGCCCAGAAATTTACATGGCATTACAGTTGAAGTTAAATGGCTACTTTAATAAATCTCCTCTTTGATACTAATAATCATCATCAACAAATTTGCTATATTTACTTTATCAAACTCGTTTTTAAAGAACATATCTCAAATCCAAACCAACATATATTATTTACAACGCAATGAAGTTACTTTTTAGGAGCTAAAGTTAACAAAGGAAGTGAAAGTACCGTTTCAGAGTGTAAGAAAACATGATTTACAGCAACATCATCTACTTCCAGGCGGTCTGTCTCTACTTCTTGTTCTTGGTATCACCAGAGGTCTGCAACAAACCAACGCAAAAAGCAACTCCATAACGAACAGGCTCATGCTGATCCACACGTACAGAGTCTTCCGCCATTTCCATATAACCTTTTTGAAGAAAGGAAGATCCGATTCAAGCGAGAGGGACGCGTCGTAGAGCTCTGGAATACCTGCACCGGGTCGAAACTCCGCCCGTTGTTCGATCATTACCTTCAAGCAAGCGGTGGGGATGTCCTTTTCTGCAAAGCCTTTCAGCTTCAAGCTCAAGGTCTGTATCTCGGCGACGTATCCTGTAACTAAGGGAACCATTTTGAGGAATGTCTGAACTAGACGGATAGGCTCGCTTCTGAATCTCAGCATGCAGGGACGCCGTATGCTGTTAAGCGTTTGACCATCCGCAGATAAGAAATCAACTCGAACCTTCAACAACACACACATAGATCCAATATCAAAACATTAATGAACAACAGTAACTTGTGTTCTTAAGCTTCTAACTTCAATACCTGAAACATGCCGAGGTTTTTATTGTACTCAGACTCAGGCAACGTCATTGAAAGAGTGATCTCTAGCTTATGGTCTCGAGGGATAGCTCGAACCTCCCTGACTTTCAACATCTCATTACTCTCCTTGCAACTTCCATCGCAAGCAACACCAGCACAGGAGGTGATAGGCACAAATGCTTCTGGACTGTTCTTAGTGTAATCGAAATTCAACACCTCCTTGAGCACAAACGGTTTATCAGCTACACGGTTGATCATAAACCCACCAAGCATAAGCGATAAAACCAACAAGCCAAACAACACAGCACCAACATAAACAGCCCAGAACAAACCCCAACCAAACTTCCACGCTGCGTCCAACATACGTTTAGTGTCTTTTAACCAGCTCAACTTAAAGGTTCCCAACAACATATCACTTAACTCTAAAACTCTTGTCGTTAAGAAGCGTCTTCCAAGCTTGATGGTGCTAAAGGGATCGAACATGAAGAGGAAGCACCAGTGGAGAAGCAAAGGTGGATACTTGAACAAGCTGATCATCAAATTGAATTGAAATTCGATTGCTTTGAACACTAGGCCCACCAAATACCCAGAGAGAGACCAATCTGTTGGATTGGGTTCCCGGAGCTCCGGAGCGGATCCTGCATTGTCGTCTTCTTCTGGATCATCTCTCACGGTGGTCACCGTGGATTCTTCCGTTAAACTAACACCTTCCTGAACCGGGTCAACCCGGGCCCGACCCGCATCCGTGGATTCTTCTGTTTTCTCTCCGCCTTCGTGAATCGGGTCAACCCGGGTCCGACCCGAATCTGTTCCATCCGTTGATTCTTCTGCTTTCTCTCCGTTCGTGCTAATTTTTTCGTGAATCGGGTCAACCCGGTCCTGACCCGAATCAGATACAACGAAGTCGTCGTCTTTCTCTGGAGATAGGTCAATTAGGTCCTTGGTTGATTCGATTGCGTCGTCATAGCTCGGTTTCTCATCGAGCTCGAATCTATTCGAAGGCGGGTTCGTTTCTACATCGGAACGAATCGAATTTTTGAGAGGTGTCGAGTTTCTCCGACGGAGAGTCGCGGCGGAGGGATTAGCCGAATATTGACGGTGGGAATGGTGACGGGTTTGGGGAATGCAGTCGTAGTAGAATTCATCGAGTGCGTCGAGGAATCGATCGAGTTCGTCGTCGTGGGTGATGGAGGAGGAGGAGGAGGAGTCCATTGATCATAACAGAGAGATTGATGAAGTTGAGGTTTTCAAGGCATCGGTGACGAGAGACATTGATAGTTGACCAATTGCTGTGTGTGAACGATAACCCGACCGGACCATCAAACCGGATTATTTGTTAACCGGAGCTACATTCTCAACTTGTTTGTTGTTTGTTGAGTTCTGAACTTCAACTCAGTTGGGTTAAATTTTGGTTAGTTATGTTGATTCCACCCCTCCGATTTAAGTATCTGAACCGGTAGATTCAATTTCTTAGTTTAGTTGATGTTGTCAAAAAAGGGGATAATTATCTGAACTAAAACTTCAGATTTCTGTTAAATTCAAGCAATTTCAGCAATTTTGATTAGTTTCATTTCATTTTTATTGGCTTAGTTTAAAATTATTTAAATAATTTTGGAAATTATTATTTATCGTTTGAATTATATGATTTAATTTTTACCAAAATGTATTGAACCACATGCCCATACCATAACCTTCAAGTGATTAAAAATATAGTTTTAAAATATATCTTTTGTTATGTTTCCATGGAAAAAGGTGTGTCTTATTACTCACATCAATAAGCAATATATATACATGCCATAAGTAGTTATCCTAATCCGATAAGGATTAGGAATACAAGAGATAAATCCTAAGTACATGAGGATAATGACTAAGATAAGTAACACGTCTGTGGACTGTCCGGATGGGCTTGGGCCGAGCTGCTGGTACGGGCCTGGTAATCCGTTGATCACAAATCAGTACATAACACTTCCCCTTGATCAACATATCCGGTTCAGAGTTCATCCATGCTTTTGATATTGTCTCATTAAAACTCCTCCAGAAAAAACACCAAAACCAATGTGGCAAAATGAGAAACCATCGACAGGAAAAAGAGTACAACACAATGACTTTCCCTGATGAATGCATCACTGAAGATCCTTCAGTCGACGCATGCCTATCTGGTGCACGAGCTTCTTGAATGTTGAGGTTGCCAAAGACTTGGTAAAGAGGTCGGCTGAATTGTCACTGGATCTGACTTGTAACACTTGGACCTCTCCTGTCTTCTGGAGCTCGTGGATAAAGAAGAACTTGGAAAGAATGTGCTTCGTCCGGTCTCCTTTTATGTATCCATTCTTAAGCTGTGCAATGCATATTGTGTTATCCTTATAAAAAACTGTGGGCGGATCCTTTCCTTTGGTAATACCACAAGTGGTACGGATATGCTGTGTCATGGATCTCAACCTGACACTCACGACTGGCCTCATGCATAGCCAATATTTATGCGTGGTTTGATGAGGTGACCGCCAGGATATTGATGTCCCACCGTGTGTAAAGACATACCCAGTCTGAGATCTAGCATAATGTGGATCAGAGAAATAACATGCATCAGCAAAACCAACTAAATCTTCCTTAGATTTGTTAGTAAACATAAGACTCAAATATTTCGTCCCTTGAAGGTAATGAAGTATATGTTTTATCCCGTTTCAGTGCTTTTGGGTCGGACAAGAGCTGAACCTAGATAGTAGGTTTACTGCAAAACTGATGCCTGGTCGTGTATGGCCAGCTAAATACATCAGAGCTCCTATGGCACTAAGATATGGCACTTCGGGACCAAGGACTTCTTCATCGTCCCGCTTCGGACCAAGCTGTCTCACGACCATGGGGCTTGTCAACGGGTGAGACTGGTCCATATAAAACCTCTTGAGTATCTTTTCTGTGTATGCCATTTGATGCACAAGGATTCCATCTTTCATATACTCAAGCTGTAAACCCAAACAAAACTTTGTTTTTCTAAGATCTTTCATCTCTAATTCTTTCTTGAGATATTCAACAGTTTGGGAAATTTCTCCAGAGGTTCTTAGGATATTTAAATCATCTACATATACTGCAATGATTACAAAGCCCTTATTGAACTTCTTTATGAAAATACTTGGGCATATCTGGTCGTTTTTGTATCCTTCTTTCAGGAGATATTCAGATAGTCTGTTGTACCACATACGACCTGATTGCTTTAATCCATAAAAAGATTTGTTCAAAGTATCAGCACGACATTGCTCTCAAGCCCTAGCTCAAAATCGCCTCCCCACTAAACATAAACCAAAATATTACCCGGCGGCCAGTAATTCTCTCAGCCGCATACCTGTTCCTGTTTTTCCAACGAGCAGCAACAGAAACAATAACTCTGAGCAGTCTCAGTAACCTGTTCTCTAACTGATAGACCGGTCAACCCATCAAAGCAATCATGTATCATCGGAAAACTGTTCTTAAAATCCGAGAAACAACTAACTACCCCATCCGCAGCCATGTAGCTATATTTAGCAACATGTATCTGCAAGTAAAATAAAAAACCAGAGACAATAAAACCTTTAAAAAAACTCGAATCTGAACTTGTTTTGAACCTGTTCTTGATCTGAAATTGATATTAAAAATTATTTAAAACTTTTCCTGATGATAGTTTCATGTTAGAATCTGTTTAGGATTGAAAGTTACAATTGTTTTTAATAAATCTGACTGCTTGAACTTGAAAGAAACAATTGTTGCTTGTTTGAATCTCTGTTTACTGTCCTGTTTTAATGTTCTTCTCTGTTATAAAACGACTAGAACTGTTTAGGACTGCAAGTCACATCATTGTTATGAAAATCTGATCATGTTCCATGAATTAATCCGAGGGTTTGCTTCATGTTCTTGTCTGTGAAACTTGTTTTCCTCATTGTAGATGTCGACTAGAATATGATTAGGATTGAAATTTTTTTTTTTTAATATTTAAAATCATAATATCAGAGATATATCTGAGAAAATATATTTATTTTAAATATAAAAAAAGAAAAAGTATATATCTTTAAATATTTTTAAACATATTTCTATTTTATATATAATATAATCCGACTAAAATAAAATAGAAAGTATATTTTCAAATCTGAGATTACTATTTTCCGATTTTTTAAAATCATAATCCTATTTATATTTGGATTTTTAATTAGTAATTATCAGAAATTAAAATCATAATCATGTTTGGACTTGGATTTAATAATTATTATTAAATATTAATTATAATCATAATCCTAATAGAATTAGGAATTATCTAAAATCAGAGAATTAAATCATAATCCAAATTGAATTAGGATTTATTAATGTTATCAGATAAAGTCGAAAATACTTGATTGTATAATCTGATTTAATTTTTATTTGTAAATAAACATTATCTGATTTAATTATCTGAAATTGAAAAAAATTTAAATAATTGCTTGAATTAATCAAATCTTTTCTGATTTAAATTTTAAAGTCACAATATTTTCCAGATTTGATTATTTTCAAAAAAAGTATAATAAATTTTGAATTTTTTTTCGAAAACCCTAACCTGATATGATTTCATGTTTGATTTGCTTGCTTTGTTTGCTCACTGACATTGCATTAACATGGAAATCTCGAACTAGTTAGAAATATAAATCATTCATAATTATTCAAGCAATCTGATCTGATCATACATGCATTAAAAATTGTTTGCTTGTTTTGATCCGAAACTGAAAAATAAAATTATTTTGCGTTTGATATTTGAATGATTAGATCTAATGGGGTTGAAATACAAATTTTCCAGATGTCTAAATTGACAAATCTCGACTTCCCTGCTTTGAAAAGCAATGGTGAAAATTACTTGGACTGGGCATTGGATGCTAGAATAAGTCAAATCTTCGGAAAATCCCCTGCTTTTATATGGACCAGTCCAAGTAATTTTCACCATTGCTTTTCAAAGTAGGGAAGTCGAGATTTGCCAATTAAGACATCTGAAAAATTTGTATTTCAACCCCATTAGATCGGATCATTCAAATATCAAACTCACAATAATTTTATTTTTCAGTTTCGGATGAAAAGAAGCAAACAATTATTAATGCATGTATGATCAGATTGCTTGAATAATTATGAATGATCTATAGTTCTAACCAGTTCGAGATTTCAATGTTAATGCAATGTCAGTGAGCAAACAAAGCAAGCAAATCAAACATGAAATCATATCAGGTTAGGGTTTTCGAAAAAAAAAATTCAAAATTTATTATACTTTTTTCGAAAATAATCAAATCAGGAAAATATTGTGACTTAAAATTTTAAATCAGAAAAGATTGATTAATTCAAGCAATTATTTAATATTTTTCTTTTTTCGATTTCAGATAATTAAATCAGATAATGTTTACTTAAAAAATAAATAATATTATACAATCAAGTATTTTCGACTTTATCTGATAAACATTAATAAATCCTAATTCAATTTGGATTATGATTTATTTCTCTGATTTTAGATAATTCCTAATTCTATTAGGATTATGATTATAATTAGTAATAATTAATAATAATTATTAAATCCAAATTCAAACAGGAATATGAGTTTATTGTCTGATAATTACTTATTTAAAATTCAAATATAAATAGGATTATGATTTTTTTTAAAATCGGAAAATAGTAATCTCAGATTTTAAAATATACTTTCTATTTTATTTTAGTCGGATTATATTATATATAAAATAGAAATATATTTAAAAATATTTAAAGATGTATACTTTTTCTTTTTATATTTAAAATAAATATATTTTCTCAGAGATATCTCTGATATTATGATTTTAAATATTAAAAAAATATTTTTCAATCCTAATCATGTTCTAGTCGACATCTACACTGAGGAAAACAGGTTTCACAGAAAAAAACAGGAAGCAAAACCTCGGATTAATTCATGGAACATGATCAGATTTTCATAACAATTATGTGACTTGCAGTCCTAAGCTGTTCTAGTCGTTTTATAACAGAGAAGAATATAAAAACAGGACAGTAAACAGAGATTCAAGCAAGCAACAATTTGTTTCTTTCAAGTTCAAGCAGTCGGATTTATAAAAAAAAAATTGTAACTTTCAATCCTAAACAGATCCTAACATGAAACTATCATCAGGAAAAGTTTTAAATCTTTTTTAATATCAATTTCAGATCAAGAACAGGTTCAAAACAAGTTCAGGTTCGAGTTTTTTTTAAAGGTTTTATTGTCTCTGGTTTTTTTATTTTACTTGCAGATACATGTTGCTAAATATAGCTACATGGCTGTGGATGGGGTAGTTAATTGTTTCTCGGATTTTAAGAACAGTTTTCCAATGATACCTGATTGTTTTGATGGGTTGATGGGTCTATCAGTTAGAGAACAGGTTACTGGAAGCTGAGAGTCTGCTCGGAGTTATTGTTTCTGTTGCTGCTCGTTGGAAAAACAGGAACAGGTATGCGGCTGAGAGAATTAGTGGCCGCCAGGTAATATTTTGGATTTTGTTTAGTGGGGAGGTGATTATGAGCTAGGCTTTGAGAGCAACGTCGTGTTGATAACGTGTTGTGTTTCGAAGGTAAAAGGTGTGTCTTAGTACTCACGCCAATAGGCAATATATATACATGTCATAAGTAGTTATCCTAATCCGATAAGGATTAGGAATACAAAAGATAAATCTTAAGTACATGAGGATAATGACTAAGACAAGTAACACGTCTATGGACTGTTCTGATGGGCTTGGGCCGAGCTGCTGATACGGACCTGGTAATCCGTTGATCATAAATAAATCAGTACATAACATCTTTCCTCTTTAGCAGTCTTTGAAGATAAGATAAAATGGCTGAAAGACCCAATCAGTAATAAGAATCTATAGGTCATTCATTACCAAACTAGTTTGCCAAGCCTCGCTCTAATACTATACTTGGAAGGTGTGTAATTCAGCACTTCACAGAACTTGTTCAGAGACCGGCTTAATCCGTTATTGAAGACATCAAAACATGTAAATTAACCTAGTACAGGCTTCTTCCCTTCTCAAAGGCTCAAGGCTTATACTTGTTCATCAAGTTCTCGGCTCGCACCGTGGTTTTGATTTGTTTTATCCTTCAAGGCTTCAACATTACCCTCTTCTCTTCTCCTTACTTTAATTGCAAGTTCTCGCTAATGTTACTTACTAACCATATGGAGTTTTTTTGTATCCCACTTGTAACCCAAGCTGTGTGGTTGTTATTAATGAAAAAAGACTTTAAATGGTTCAAAGCATAAACAAAGCAAAGAGTGGATATTAGTAGGAAGACAACTTGGACAAGTACCTAATTATTTATCCTTTACTCATAGTTTTGTCACATGTCCATTTCATTTTAAATGTCTTTTTTTTTTAAATGTCTAAATGTCTTTTTTTTTGCCAATTCATTTGTCTTCTAATTAAAAAAAGAATCTACTTTGCTTTAAACCAACTCTAGTCTTCACAATTGTCCCATAATGAATAATTGGTCTACTTAAGAAAATAAAATGAAATAATTGTGCGTTTACTATTTTGGAATCTATTCATCTTTTGCGCTAATATACAGATCATCTCTTCGTTAACGCACACCATTCACACAAAGAAAGGATTTATTCTCTAATATTTATTTAAATAATACTAGTTTAGTGAGCTGTTAATTAAAAAAAAAAACTATTTTAGTGGATGATTCTGTCCAACTTTTGTAGGGTGTCAGTGCTTTTTCTCTTGGTGGGGGTTTACCATCTTTTTTTTCGTTGTATTTTCATCTCTGTAATTTTTCAAATTTGACTTAATTATATATTATTTTTTTCTGGTAAACAGTTTGACTTAATTATTGTAAGAAAAACAACTTTTGAAAAACCACTGTTCGTATGTAGATTTGTCATAATTCGACAAAAACCTCAGTCTTTGTCCAAACCAACCCATAAATCTCAGATCTTCCACACGATTATCCACATTTTGGATGAGACTCTGATCTACGTCGTCTCTTTTCCTTCAGTATTTTTTTTTTGGTGTGTGTTTCATCTCTTCTCTATCAAATGTTTGGCGATAAGAAGAAAAAGGATATTAATATCTTCGTATTCTCTGTTTTTGCCATCATTTGCTTCAACTTATACGGTGTAAATGCTTTCAAATTACCCCAAGATGAAGGTATTCGTTTAAATTTCGTTTCTTTCTATTTTTTTTTTTCATTTGGTAAAGTTTCCATGTATGATAAAGTTTCTGGGTTTTTTTTTAAGATTTTTATATTAATTTGGCTACCTGACTTTGTTTTGTGACGTTGAGGGTTTGTAGGGTTTTTTATTTTAATTGAAGTTGTTTAATCCAAAATCTGCAGGGGTTGATTGGATGATTAGGTCAATTTTGCGTTTATTAAATCATCTTTTGATTGTTGTTTCTTTTTTTTTGGGTGGAGTTTCCTTCAAAAGGACTTGTCATATCTCAGTGTTAGAACTCTTTTAAGTAAAAAGGCAGTTTCTTTTCATGATTTGTTGGACTCATTGTTAATGTATTGGAGAGAAGATCCTACATCGGAAAGATGTAAGGGACATGAATAATATATAAGGGACTTGGGAGACTCCACTAATT
>OVBX01006333.1:0-11981 GCA_900406325.1 Erucastrum elatum
TATCTGTTTTTCTTTGTACTATTTTCTGAATCAGAGTATATTTCGAGAAATTTGCTGAGAATAGAGGAAGAAGATGATGGGGTTTTCCGTGGAGCCTATTTATTTACACCATTTTTATCTGTATAAAAGAAAGGATTTTTAATGATTTAAACCCTCAACTATTTTTGAATCGTAAAATAAATTCTCAACTATATTTTTAATGTTTTAAACCCTCAACTTACAAAATGTTAATGTTTGTTATCCTCCGTCTATAATTCTGTAACGGAATGTTACGTACATTAACGATTTAAAAGTTGAAGGTTTAAAATGTTACAAAAATAGTTGAGGGTTTATTTTACGATTCAAAAATAGTTGAGGGTTTAAATCAATAAACACACATTTTAAAACAAATTGATTTAAGAATTTTTTTTTCTAATTATCAAATATATTTTTATTAACTAAGAACACTTTGATATATAGGATTTTTGAATCACATATATTTTTATTAACTAATTAGGAAAATACCTTAAGTCCCATGTTACCTTGATTTCTAGACAACAAAATTTTAGATTGTTAATATCCATGTTCTTTTTGTATTATGAACCAATTATTCTACTATATAAATATTAAAATTAAATATAATTTTTATATTGCCGAAAAAACATGATGAAATTTTTTTAAATAAGATAAATAATAATATTTTTAAAATCTACAAAACTCGATTGGTCTATATTATAAAAATAGTTATAATTTAAGTAAATCAGAGAAATGACTATTCATCGTATTTATTTACCTGATGCACTTCATATGTATCATATTTATGTTTGTGGACCAAGGCTAATTTTTTTTGTCAACGACCAAGGCTAAATAAGAACTTTCTTTCTAAACCAGCGTTAGGGATCATCCATACTACTCTATTCATTAATATTTTATTCATCCACTCAATTACACTATTTTATTCTTATTTGTTTCTAATTATATAATACCTATTAATTCATGCATGCATCCGTACAAAATTGGTTGAACATTGATGACAAAATTTAAAACTATTATCAGTATGTGGCTTTTCAATCTTCGTCCTAGTTTGATTCTCCATCAGTGTTTTTTACACCTTCAAATTATATTTGGAACCCTCATTCTTGTGATTCATAAACACTATCCATTTGCTTCTTAGTTAATAAAAAAATATTTGATAATTAGAAAAAAAAAATCTTAAATCAATTTGTTTTAAAATGTGTGTTTATTGATTTAAACCCTCAACTATTTTTAAATCGTAAAATAAACCCTCAACTATTTTTGTAATGTTTTAAACCCTCAACTTATAAATCGTTAATGTACGTAACCTTTCGTTACAGAGTTATAGACAGAGGGTGACAAACGTTAACAATTTGTAAGTTGATGGTTTAAAACATTAAAAATATAGTTGAGGGTTTATTTTACGATTCAAAAGTAGTTGAGGGTTTAAATCACTAAAAATCCTAAAAGAAAAGGACTTAACAAACAGCTTGGTTACTTTTTGTAAGAGAGAGAGTGGTTTAGAGAGAAGTGGGAGAAAATTCCCACGTTTAGTCACCCCTAGTGGGCTTAAGTGCTTTATCCGTTGGGTATTACAGTACAGTTGTTTGGGTAATTGGGATTATCCTTTTGAAACACGCTTTCGGCCGAATTTGTCAGCGGTTTTTCTTAGTTTACGAGGCATATTGTGCTCTCTTCATTAAATTCTCACCTGTTCTTTCTTCTTGTTCTTCATCCCTTGAAGATAAGATTAGGAAGTAGTTGAGCATTTACTGCAATTCTGTGAGATTTAAAAGCTTTAAACAATGTCTCTTGCCATGGATAAGGCGCTTATGGCGCTTTCGCTTGACGAGGAAGAAGTTCCATTTGAGATGCCTGACCTTCCTGAGTTCAGTTCAGCAGAGGAAAACAAACTTAGCCTGATGGGGAGAATTCTGAATCCAGTACGCCAGAAGATGCCATTGCTCATCCGGAAGATGCCTAGAAAATGGCAGAAGGAAGGAAGAGTTAGAGGCATTGCGCTTTCTCAGGAGAGGTTTCAGTTCATTTTCAAACATGAACATGACCTTCTGGAGATTCTTGAAAGAGGTGTTCAAACTTTTGAAGAATGGGTGATTGTGGTGGAAAGGTGGGTGGAAAACCCACCGGAAGACTACCTCCAATATGTTCCATTGTGGGTTCAGATCAGAGACATCCCTGTGAACTTCTACACCACTCAAGCGCTATCAGCCTTGGGAGATCTGGTGGAGAAGACAGAAATGGTGGCGTTTGACCCCTCAAAACCCATCACTCAAGATTTTATAAGGGTCCTAATCAAGTTCAACGTGGCCAATCCTCTGCGCACAACTAGAGTGGTGACTTCAAAAGGGAAGTCTTCTGTGGTGAGGTACAACTATGAGAGGGTTCAAAAAAGATGTTTTGAATGTCAGAGACTCAACCATGAAAAAGACTTTTGCCCCCTTGTTGTGAGAAAGAGACAAGAAGAATCTCAGGTCAGAAGAGAAAGAGTCTTGGCTGACTTGGAGAAAAAGAAAAGAGTTTTGGAGGAAGATGATATATTGTTTGGTGTCTTGGAGGAGGAACAAGTAAACTTGGACCCTGCTACAGGGCGGTACAAGATGGCGAAGGAAGTTCTAGAGGAAATGCGAAGATACCTCATTGCTGAGACAGGGGAAAACAGAGAGATTAAGATTGACAAGATCAAACGCTCTGTGAATCTAGTTGAGAAGGACCCGATGTTGCAGAAAGTGGCTCTGAGATTGGAGAACCCGCCCACGTTCACCACTGATCTCAACAAAGGCAAAGGTCTTGTATTCGATTACGTGGATAACAAGAAAGATGACAGAGCTTTAAGTGTTCAAAGTAATCCAAACAAACTGATGGCGGCTTCATTTCAAGCTCATTCGAGACTGTCCCGTCGCTCGGCTCCTCAAGCCTTAGCTCTATGTGATGGAAATGATGGACTTGAATCGGAAAGCTCCTTTTGTTCTTACATTCCTACGGTGTTCAAGGCAGCACATGGTAATACCTTTGCTCCTTGTTCTTCCGGGACTGTGAAGAACAAATTTGCAATAAGACGAAGGCCCCCACGCTCCACAAGACAGAAAAAGATCAGGGAGCTGCAGGTCCAAGCACAAACTGATCCCAGGGAGCATAGGGATGGCAAGCAGGTGGTTAGTAACAAGAAAAGAAAGTGTACTTCGGAGGAGAGGGAGGACAAAACGATCAATAAGGCTACTTGCCTTAAGGCGATCCCACATGAGGGATTGCCCCATGCCCAATGAGCTTTCTGAGCTGGAATTGTCAAGGTTTGGGGCGGCCTCAAGGCTTGACAATTCAAAGACTGCGGGAGTTGCGTCAATACCAGTTCCCGGAGATTCTATTTTTAATGGAAATAAAGAAATGTCGGAATGTAGTAGTAGATTTGCAAGTGTGGTTGGGTTATGAACGAGTGCATACTGTTAATCCTATTGGTTACAGTGGTGGTCTTGCGATTTTGTGGAAGAAAAATGTCAACCTTTGTATAAAAAGCTCGGATAAAAACATTGTGGATTGTTCTGTGAAATTTGGTGATTTATCCTTTTGGTTAACGTGTGTTTATGGGGAACCAGCTGCTGAAGGAAAAAGTATCGTGTGGGATAAGCTCACTAGTCTGGGGGTCGGAAGAACAGAACCGTGAGCTTTGGTTGGAGACTTTAATGAAATTCTCAATAACGATGAGAAGCTAGGAGGCCCTAGAAGACCAGACACGTCTTTTAAGTTTTTTGCTGATATGTTAAGTTCTTGTGAGATGGAAGAGCTTTACAGCAAAGGAGACAGATTTACGTGGTCTGGTACTCGTTGGAGAAAACACATCCAATGCTGTTTGGACAGATGCTTTGGGAATAAAGCTTGGCGTTCAAGATTCCCCAACTCCAATCAAACTTTTTTGGAAAAAAGAGGGTCGGATCACAGACCAGTCTGGGTTAATTTGAGAGCTTCCCCAGACTTTCAAAGGGGTCAGTTTAGATTCGACAGGCGGCTCCTTCACCACCCTGATGCGTTAAGAGAAGTTGAGAAGGCGTGGGGAGCAGTCAGGAACTCAGGTTCTATTACTTTCAAGATTAGGAAATGCAGAAGGGTGATGAGTGAATGGAAAAGGAAAAGAAGGTTCAACTCAAAGGAAAAAATAAAAGTCCTTCAGGAGAGACTGGAGTGGTTTCAGTCAAGACCTTATCCCTGCTGGTTTGTGATTCAGAACATCAAAAAAGAACTAATGCAAGCGTATAAGGAGGAGGAGATGTACTGGCGCCAGAAAAGCAGAGAGAAATGGTTGAAACATGGAGATAGGAACTCCAAGTTCTTTCATCTATCGGTTAAAGCCAACAGGTCGAGGTCTTTCTTGGTGAAACTGAAAGATCGTTTTGGAAGAGATCAATGGTCTGATGCTGCTAAAGCTGAAGTGGCTACCCAATACTTTTCGGAGCTCTTTAAATCATCTTCTCCTGCGTCTTATGATCCAGTGTTCCACAGCATGATTCCAAAAGTGTCTCAAGTGATGAATCTATCTCTCACAAGCAAAGTCTCGAAGGAGGAAGTTCGTGATGCAATTTTCTCGATCAATGCAGATAGTGCGCCTGGTCCAGACGGAATGACATGTCTGTTTTTCCAAAAGTTTTGGGATGTTATTGGTGAATCAGTTACCCAGGAGATTCAGATGGTCTTCGAAACAGGGTCTCTTCCGGAGGACTGGAACTTCACCTACATTTGTCTAATTCCGAAGATCCCCAACCCAGAGAATATGACGGACTTACGTCCTATTAGCCTCTGTTCCGTGCTGTACAAGGCGGTATCTAAGATATTGGTGAAGAGGCTTCAACCTTTTTAGGGAGAGTTGGTCTCTGTCAACCAGTCGGCCTTCGTGAAAGAGAGATTAATCCAAGACAATATTGTGATCTCGCACGAAGCAGTTCACGCTCTCAACTCCCACCTGACTGTGTCTTCGAACTTTATGGCAGTTAAAACTGATATGTCGAAGGCATATGACAGGGTAGAGTGGAGCTACTTGAGATCTTTGCTGAAGGCCATGGGTTTCGTTGATCAATGGATCAACTGGGTTATGATGTGTGTGACCTCAGTCTCCTTCGCGGTTCTCATCAATGATCAACCGTTCGGCCTGATTTCACCTTCAAGAGGATTGCGCCAGGGTGACCCTCTGTCCCCGTTTTTGTTTGTCCTATGCACTGAAGGCTTATCGCATTTGTTGAATGTGGCTGAGAGGAATGGTTTCTTGTCTGGAATGAGATTTTCGGAGGCAGGTCCATCGGTGAGCCATCTTCTGTTTGCTGATGACAGCTTGTTTCTATGTCATGCATCAGCCAATCAATGCAGAAACCTGAGAAAGATCTTAAATTTTTACGGCGAAGCGACGGGACAATGCATTAACTATCATAAGTCTTCCATCTCTTTTGGTCGAGAAATCCCAAAAGAAAAACAGACTGAGCTTAAGGATATTCTGAGCATTCAAAACATGGGAGGAACCAGCAAGTACCTTGGTTTGCCGGAGTGCTTCTCTGGCTCGAAAGTGGAGATGCTCTCATTTCTAAAGGATAGAACACATGGGAGGCTCAACAATTGGTTCCTTCGGAAACTGTCTCAAGGTGGGAAGGAAGTACTGCTAAAATCAACAGCATCAGCTCTCCCTGTGTACCCTATGTCCTGTTTCAAACTACCAAAGACGATTCTGAAGAAGCTTGAAAGTTTAATGGCAAATTTTTGGTGGAATGCTGAGGTGCATATCAACAAGATCCACTGGTTATCGTGGGACAAGCTATGTCTCCCAAAAGCTCTTGGTGGAATTGGCTTTAAAGATTTGGAATGCTTCAAGCAGGCCTTGCTCTCTAAACAAGCGTGGAAGATGATCAATAACCCACAGTGTCTAATGGCTTGCTTTCTTAAGAGCCGTTACTTCCCCGATTCAAATTTCTTGGAAGCTCCAATTGGTGTGCGCCCATCCTTCGCGTGGCGCAGTATCTTACATGGGAGAGAGCTCCTTCAGAAAGGATTGCAAAAGAGGATTGGTAATGGTCGGAACACGAGAGTCTGGTTGGACAAATGGCTGTTTGATCCAAAGATGGGGTGGAGAATTCCTTGGATAAAGTGTAATACTTTCGATGTGAACCTCAGAGCCTGTGACTTAATTGATCAGTCCTCTAGAAGATGGAAGATAGACACTCTCAAAAGGTTATTTGTTCCAGAGGATGTTAACCTGATCCTAGTAAATCAACCTGCGATTTCCCATGAGGATTCTCACATATGGGCTTTTAAAAAATCAGGGAGCTTATCGGTGAAGTCTGCCTACTGGTTAGCCCGAGACAACAAAATCAAAGAGTGTTTCCATGAGGTTCTGGAGCTCCCCTCGCTGAATCCAGTTAAAGAGAGTGTGTGGAAGATCCTCTCCACCCCAAAGATCAAAACTTTTCTGTGGAAAGCCCTGAGTGAAGCTCTCCCGGTGTCTGATTTAATTCGCAAAAGAGGTATGAAGGTTGATGAAAGATGTCAGACGTGTGGAGCAGAGGAGGAAACTATCTTCCATGTCCTATTTCAGTGCCACCCGGCGAGACAATCGTGGGCTTTATCGGAGATTCCTTATCCTTCCATTGGTTTTGAGGATGGCAGTTTGCTGGGTAACCTATGGTATTTAATCAATGTGAAGCGCAGACAAAGAGGAGAGAACAGAGCATTGAGATCGTGGCCTTGGGTGCTCTGGAACCTTTGGAAAAGTAGAAATGATTTGATTTTCAGGGGTAGAAGGTGGGCTCCGGAAGAGATTATTGCTAAGGCGACAGATGAAGCTGATGAGTGGTTTCTAGCCCAAGAGATTGAAGAAGAGATTCATGTCTCAACCCTGAAGGAGACGAATCACTTGCAAAGAAAATGGACACCTCCTCCTCTAGATTGGGTGAAGTGTAATGTGGGTTTTGATTGGATTAAGCATTCGGGCCTTTTGGGCGTGGCGTGGGTTGTAAGAAACCACAGAGGTGGTGTCTTGATGCATAGTAGAAGGGCTTTCTCGAATGTTGTGAGTTTGGAGGAAGCAAGACTGACTACGATCCTTTGGGCAGCGGAGAGCATGACTAGCTTGCGGTTTAACAGAGTAATCTTTGCTGGCGACTTTAGAGATATCTTCTTGGCAATGAAGAATCCTTTACAATGGCCAGCCTTGCGCTTTCAATCAGAAGAGTTAAGCCTTAGTCTTAGAAAGATTTCGGACTTTCAATTGGTGAAAGTGTTTAAAGAGGAAAACAGAGGAGCTGCTATCATTGCACAGAGCGTGACTAGGGAAGGTAGAACCAACTCTTACATTGCCACTGGGCACCCTTCCTGGCTTTTCGAACTATTTGTGAATGAAAGCCGCTTCCTCTAAATGTTCCTGCTTTGTAGAGGGTGTTTTTCTTTTACCGTTTTCGTTTTGTAATCTCGGCCTTGTTCGGAGATGGTGGGAGTCTTCTCTTTATGGAAAGACTTTGGTTGTATTTGACTTGAACTTTTATGAAATTTAGACGTTAAAAAAAAAGAAAAAGACTTAACAAACATGAAAAACTTTGGAAGTTGTAATATGCTCCATGTAGTACCAAATAACTTGTGGTCCGGTCCACCTGAGTCAAAAGAGAAGATGAATAATATAATACAACTATACAAAAATATATCATTATTGGTTTTGCATACATCCTTAAAATAATATGTATTTTTATTTCAGCATTAATTGTTTAAAGGGCAATTGCATCAGGGGCCTATGAAAACAAAGATAATTAGGAGAATGGAATATAAGCTACTGTTGTAAATTCATAATATAGATTGCATCCTATCAGCCGTCGGTCTGATAGAATTAATATAGATAATAAGATAGGATCTAGGGTTTAGAATTTAGGCTCTATGTATGTAATATAATATAGTGTTACTGATAGGATGCTATCTATATTACGAATTTACAACAGTAGCTTATATTCGATTCTCCTAATTATCTTTGTTTTCATAGGCCCCTGATGCAATTGCCCTTTAAACAATTAATGGTGAAATAAAAATACATATTATTTTAAGGATGCATGCAAAACCAATAATGATATATTTTTGTATAGTTGTATTATATTATTCATCTTCTCTTTTGACTCAGGTGGACCACAAGTTATTTGGTCTACATGGAGCATATTACAACTTCCAAAGTTTTACATGTTTGTTAAGTCCTTTTCTTTTATACAGATAAAAATGGTGTAAATAAATAGGCTCCACGGAAAACCCCATCATCTTCTTCCTCTTTTCTCAGCAAATTTCTCGAAATATACTCTGATTCAGAAAATAGTACAAAGAAAAACAGATACCAATTTTGCTTTATGAGATTCAAATTCAGAATCATGTATCTCTTTTATCTTGGTTTTCCTCTTTATAAACTCTATTCAATTCTTCTTCAGTCTCCACACTTTTCAACTCTCTCTCTATATCTCTCTCTGTATCTCTCCTTGATTTCAAAATCTCACCATGAAGGGAAGAGGAGGGAAGCTACCCAAGAACAGTAACACTTCCGTGGACAAGAAACCTTCTGCTTCTTTCTCCTATCTGCAGAGGACAATCGCAGTGATAACGAAATCACTCACGCAAATCTCTATAAGGAGCAACAGTAGCGAGAACAACAAAATCAAAGAGACTCACCATGGCGATGAGGTCATTCCTCAGAGTTTGATCGATTGGGAGAAGAAAAAGTGAAGGAATCAAGAAGAAGAATACAAGGTTTATCTGTGTCTGTGTTCTATTCTAGTGTCTGAATGTCTGTTGTTATGTTGTTGTGTTGTGTTGTGTGTTCTTATCTGTCCTTCAGTGATCTTGTAGTTTTCTGATTGTGGAATGAACAAAATGTGTTTTTTTATTATTTGTTCAACAGACGATATTTCCAGAGAAACAAACAAAAATACGATGTATTATGAGATCAGAAAGTTCATAAAGAGATCTACAAATTCAAAAGATTCAAATATGACTATTATGAATTCAAGTTGTTGTTTAGGCAGATTCTAATACCAAAGTAGACTATTATGACGAATCAAAACAATCGAAGAAATATATATATGCAACTTTCTCTTAACACAGAACATTAAAAGGTCCCAGGAGTGACCTAAAGCATCACAGAAGACACTTAGGGTCAGTATCCATTGCGGTTGTCGAAGACATGTTTACAAAAGCAAGAACCAGCCTGATCAAAAAAGTAACTTGATGCCAACAGAAAATTAGGATTCCTGTCTTCCTCTATAATTCCGCACCTCATATTATTGAAACTCTTCCCAATCTTCTTCTTCCTCTGCGATCACATCCACAAACAAACTTGTCAAAGTGAAATCCCTATTAAATGTACTCTGACCAAGCTCTAACTAAATCACAAACTAGTGATCTTTCTTACCAAAAGATGAAACATCAAACTTGTCAAGTAATATCCCTAAAAATAAGTATGAACCACTGATAGCTCTTGAATTAGATCGCTTGCTATGTCTCAACTTCTTCTCTCTAGTTTCCTCTCGGCAGATCTTCTTCCTTCAACCTCTCAGTCTCTGTTGGTCCTGTATGGTTGAGATAGAATTAACACTTGGATTCCTTAGTAAACAGACAGTGAACAGGGAAAATGAAAGTTTCAACGAAGACATTGCAAAACCTGGACAATCAGATCATGAGTGGTCGACTGAGCAGTAGCTCAAGATTCCATTGTTTTATGAATCAAACAATAGAGAATACAACTTAAGCGAAAGCTGGGTATCCAGAACCAGCACTTGCACCAGATACACTAGTAGCTAAAGTTGGGACACCTGAGATTTGTCAAATTCCTAAAATCCATCAAATCTTGCAGAGATATGTAGGTGAGATATATATAGAGAACCAAGATGACACCTTTTGTTTTCAACTCCCAGCGACTTAAAACACACCTGGGGGGGATGGGGATGTTTAGGCTTTTGAGGGGCGAAAACCGTCCCAGGATGAGCAACCAGTAGAAACAGAATCAAGCTTTTGGTTCATCTTGCTTTCTTATTCCTTCCTTTCCCTCTCATTCTTCATGTCAACTTCTGTATACGTCACAAAAAAAACGTAGAACCCAGAATATGGTTTTAACTAACTAGAATTCCAAATGAGTGTATGAAACTGAATAGGGTATCGTAAACATGGAACAAAATATCAAAGATGCTTCCTACTTGCTCTTGATACACATACAGTGAAAGAAAAGAGTAAAAAGGAAGAAGCCATCAAAAAGGTCTGAGGAGTTACCTAAAGCATCACAAAAAAGTCAATGGGGTCATATCCACAGGGGTCGAAAACATATTTACTAAAGCAAGAACCAGTCTGATCAATATCTTGATAACTCACAGCATGCAACAAGAAGTCAGGATTCCTGCTGTATTCCTTTCTATTCCGCACTAACTCTTCCCAATTTTCTTCTTCAAGCTCAGAAACTCATCTATCTTCCTCTGCAATTATATTAATGTATCAAACCAAAAGCCCTAACTATATCACAAAATAGTGCTCTTTCTTACCGAGAGATGAAACATCAAACTTGTCAAGTAAAATCCCTGAAATGTGCTCTAAACCCTGAAAACAACAAACTAATGCTGTTTATAATTAAAAAGCAGCAAGAGATCCAAAACTAACACACTAAAAGAGTGGTCTGTGTCTATAAACCAATTATAAAAAAAATAAAAACCTTTCAAAAAGGGAACCTACTTGCAGCACCTCGGAGCACTTATCTCTCGGTGGTGGCGGCGGTGGAAGAAACTGATCCAACAACGTATCATCTGTTGATTTCGCTGATCTTCTTCTTCTTCCTCTTCCTCATCGCTGTAAACGGACAGTAACTCGATTCCTTCAGAGTCTTCTTCTTCGAAGCCATGAGAAAGTCCTGAATCTGCATTTCGACTCAGTAAATCATCATCATTTTCACAATCTTCTGGTTCCAGTAACTAAAATTGAGACTTCATGACTTGAAATTGCAAACTCGGATTCTCATAGAAATCGATAGTACAAGCTCAGATAAGATTACATTTGGAAGCTAAAATGTAAACGAAAAAAAAAAAACAAACGGTCAGAGCAATGGAGATCTGAAGATATCCATGGTTGACCGAGAAGACCTCCACGATGCCAACACTTTCCAGGAACCCGGAAGGAAGAATCGACCGTTTTCTATCTTCAAATCGAGACAGAAACGGGTGAGAGGAGAGAGGATGCACCGAGAAAGATGACGACGTGGCAATCTGGACGGTGTTTCTCGGTCCAACTTCTCTAACTTTTGTTTATTGCATCAAATCAAGCCACGTCATAGTCGAAACAGTGATGTGGCAACACGTGCAGAACTTGGTGTTGCGTTAACATATCTTTTTTCTAAAAGGTGTTAGGACTGTTTTGGTTAGTTAAATGGACAGGCTAGTAGCCGGTTATTGATGGATATGTGCATTTTAGGTCTCTGTGGTAGTAGTATATAGTTCATTATTATTTATTAATTTTAAACTCCGTATGCGACATTACGAACATTTGTTCTATTTCTTTTTTTTTGGATTATAAAATGCCCAAAGAATTTGGAAACTTTCTTCGTTATTACAGCAATTGCACTGATTGTTGATGGCTACTTTCATAATGATGTCAACTAATTGATCCGAGCTCCTTGTGAAGAATGGTAGAATCAGTCTTTGCTCTTAGATTCTTGAAGGCTCGAGAGATGGAAGTATCCGAGAGCTTAGAAAATAATTTTGACCAAAACCAAAATTCCAAAACCGAAGGGAATGTGTTGGAGGCACCGAGAAACACGGAGGAGCAGAGGTAGAAGAAGTAAGAGTGTGCCTGAGTTAGTTGCTGAGGAGACAAAGATTTTTTTACTCTGTAAGACACTTTTCGTCTTTTGTATTACACCTTTAGACACTTCTCTCTGGTTAGACACTTTATGTCTATAAAATGTCTTTTATACCCCCAATTTTGACCAAATCAAA
>OVBX01006334.1:0-11979 GCA_900406325.1 Erucastrum elatum
GATATATGTCATTTTGTGGAACTTATTGTGAAGTTAATTTTCATTGTATTCATAAATGAGGTAATTTTTTTGGTAAAATAAAAAATAAATAAATGAGGTAATATGTTTGTGAGGGCTATTCGTTTTCTTTCCGGTACGGAAAACACAATATTACAAGGATTTGAAAGTACTAGTAGTTAATTAATGGTAATGCTTGGTAGTAATTAATCTTTTTCGGAAAAAACAATATGGAATATTATCATATAGTTCCTACTATCAACTGATATGCAACCGAAAAAAAAAGAATATAGAATATCATAATTAAATAATAATACTACATGTAGGTAATTTGTAAAAGTCTACATATATAGACATTATAATTTATTTTGTCCAAAAAAGACATTATAATTTATAAAGAGAGAAGTCGACGAAGAAGAGAATAATATGGGCGAGGGATGAAAAAACACATGGAGTCACATGCAAGGGCTCTTATATGGCTGCATCACAACTACCCCTAAAAGAGGCGATTTGAGAGTCCCTTCTACCATGTGGCTCCATTCCAAGAACAAGACATCAATATAAAACACACCTTCTCTTAATGCCTTCACATGTTCCTTTCCCTCTCTCACTCGTATACACACCCACACACATACACCCCAGATTGTATATGTATATATGCATGTGTATATGTCCTTTGGATTTCCCTAATTTGGATCAGTCTACGTAATTCTACCAAAACATTTGATAGTCTATGGATCTCCCTCCCTATTTTGCAATCTTTTGAAAGTAGATTACTGACTCTCTTTTTTTTGTGTGCTAAAATCAGATGTATTAGAGTATATACCGGTTTTGTATGGTTAATACCGGTTAGAAGATTGATTAAATGATATAAATACTTTACGGTTGTAACAGAATTGACTAAGTGAAATGAATAACAACTTTCTTCTTCATCGTTTCTCTCTCGTTTCTCTCTGAGCTTGAGCTCGATCTTATCATTTCAACGAGTTCTAATATGGTATCAGAGCAATTGCTCTCTTCTTCCGCTTCTTCTTGATCGAATCATCGTTCGATTCGAGCTCGTTTTCTCATCGTTATCGCGTCGCGATCATTCTCTGCTTCGCGATTTCACTTCTCTTCTTCGTCGTCTTCATCGATAGAGTTATCGATGCCGATTACTTACGCGAATGCCGTTACATCGACTCCGACCTCATCGTCGCCTCCGAATCCAACGACTCATCAACCGGAAACAGCATCCCTTAAGGATCCGAACTCCAATCCTCTCTATGTCCACACTGCAGATCACGCTGGTATCGTCCTTGTCTCTGATAAACTTTCTGGTTTGGCGAACTTCAATGAATGGCGTAGATCTATGATGATGGCATTAGGAGCTAGGAATAAAGTTGTTTTCGTTGATGGTTCATACCCTGAGTTAGAGAAATCACATCCTGATTATGCATCTTGGTATCGTTGCAATAGTATCGTCTGTACTTGGATTGTTAACTCTGTTAACAGATCGATAGCCAAGAGCATTATGTATCTTGATACTGCAAGGCAGATGTGGTTGGATATCCACGATCAATTTAAGCAGAGTGATGGACCTCGAACGGCTGAGATCAAACAACAAATTTTCTTGGAAGTTCAAGGTTCTCAAAGTGTTAGTGAATACTACACAAAGCTGAAGCAACTTTGGGAGGATCTTAAGAATCATGAGAGTTCTTATCGATGCTGTTGTAGCCGTGAGAATTGTGAGAGTTATAAGAGGCTGTTGGAACGTGATGAACAGAATCATGTGTTGAAGTTTCTCATGGGATTAAATGATTCCTATACTGCTATAAGGGGTCAGATTCTCATGATGGAGCCTAAACCATCCCTCAACAAAGTCTTTAACCTCATCTCACAGGAAGAACGCCAGCGTTCGATGAAACATGGAACAACAAGTGCTGTGGCTTTTCAGACTTCCCAGTCTTCTCCTCCTTCTGATCAACTCGTTGCTGCTTACAATGGGGGTTACAACAAGTCAAAGAATCGTCCTGTTTGTTCTCACTGTGGTGTCATTGGTCACACAGCCAATAGATGCTACAAACTCCATGGATATCCACCAGGCTACAAATCTCCTTCTTCTAACTACAAACAGCCTCAGAGTCAGCAAAACAGTACTTCTTCGGCTAAAGCACCTGATACATGGCCTCCTAAGAAATATACTGTTGCCACCATGACTGCTCATGACTCAAGGACTCACAACAATCAACAGGGTGTTAATCTGGACAACCTCACATCAGATCAGCTCCGGAATCTTCTCAATATTCTGAACATTACTCCACAGGTTCAGAACACAGTCTCTCAGGTTTCTGGTTCTCAGTTGACTCTTGCAGATGGATCTACCTCAACTTCCCGTCCTCAACCTCATCTTTCACCACAAATTCAAGCCCCATCTGGTAAACACTTTTATCCCTTACCCTTATTGTCTTCTGTTGAAACCAAACCTGAGGTTAGCTCTAAGAATTATGCTTGGGTTGTTGATACTGGCGCAAGTTGCCATGTTAGTTCTGACCTTAGTTTATTCACTGATACCCAACCCATTAGTAATACCATAGTCACTCTTCCTGATGGAACTCATATTTCGGTAACTCTTTCTGGAACAATCAAGCTTTCACTAACTCTTACTCTTCATTCCGTTCTTTTTGTTCCTCATTTCAAATTTAACCTCCTAAGCATCAGTGCTCTTACTCGAAATAGCTCTATCACTGTTCTCTTCTCTTCTGATTCTTGTTATATTCTCCCTTACAACCATTTTCTTTCTCAGGCGCATATTCTGGACTCTATGATTGGGAAGGGTAACATTCGTGAAGATCTTTACATCTTGGAGTCTTCTTCTTCATCTTCTTCTTCTTCAATCCTCCACTCTACTTTTCAAGTTTCTGCTGAAGTCTGGCACCGGCGGTTAGGACATCCGTCAACAAATAAAATTCATATTTTGTCTAAAGAGCTTCATATTCTTTCTGAGAAACCTTTTCATGATTCTGTATGTAAAATTTGCCCTTTGGCTAAACAAAAACGTATTCCTTTTCAATCATCAAATAATATGTCTCCTAATCCTTTTGATCTCATTCATCTTGATATTTGGGGACCCTTTCATGAACCAACACATGATGGTTATAGATATTTCTTGACCATTGTGGATGATTGTACACGAGCTACATGGGTTTATCTACTGGAAAATAAAAGCTCTGTTTCCTCAATCTTTCCTGAATTCATTCAACTCATTGAGACACAATATCAAAAGAAAATTAAAGCTATCCGCTCAGATAATGCTCCTGAATTGATGTTCACTTCTCTTTTAAAATCAAAAGGGATCATTCATTATTTTTCTTGTGCATACACTCCACAACAAAACTCTGTTGTGGAGAAGAAACATCAACACATATTAAATGTTGCTCGATCTCTTCTATTTCAGTCTAATATTCCTTTAAAATACTGGGGGGAATGCATTCTTACAGCTATATACTTGATTAACAGAACTCCTTCTCCTCTTCTTCATAATAAATCACCTTTTGAGCTTTTAAATTCAAAACCTCCTCTGTACAATCATCTACGGGTCTTTGGTTGTCTGTGTTTTGCCTCTACCTTAAGCAAAGACAGACACAAGTTTTCTCCTCGAGCTACTCCGTGTATATTCCTTGGGTATCCTCATGGTTTTAAAGGCTATAAAGTTCTTGATCTTGATACACATACTATTTCTATTACTCGGAATGTAATTTTTCATGAGTCTATATTTCCTTTTGCTAAATCTCCACAAACTTCTGATATTTTCTCTCAGGATGTTCTACCTATGCCGGTTCCAGACTCTCTCTTTCCTGCTTCTTTTGACATTGCGCCTGATCCTATTTTTCCTGAGTCTTCTTTTCCTTCTCATTTACATGAACCTTTTCCTTCTCCTTCATTTGAACAGAGTGATATTTCTCATTCTACACTTGTTCAGACTTCTTCCCATCCTCCTTCTAGTTCTAATGCTGATAATGAACCATCAGGGAGAGTGGATCCCAATGCTAGGCCTAAGCGTCAATCTAGAGTTCCTACATATCTTGATGAATATCATTGCTACTTATTAAATAAACTCCCAACCTTCCCTGCCCATTCTACGAACACTACATCTTACCCTCTCTCTAATTTTCTTTCTTACCAAAACCTTGAACCTACTTATAAGAACTTTGTCCTTAATATCACTACAACCGTACCACCCAAAACATTCTATGAAGCGATCAAATCTGCAGAGTTTACTGAGGCTATGAAATCTGAGATGACTTCATTGGAAGATACTGGAACTTGGACTGTATGTGAGTTACCTCCAGGTAAACATCCGGTTGGTTGTAAGTGGGTCTACACCATCAAATTCAATCCTGATGGTACTATTGAACGTTTCAAGGCACGCTTGGTTGCGAAGGGTTATACACAGATTGAAGGACTTGATTATATAGATACTTTTTCCCCAGTGGCCAAGATGGGTACTGTTCGTCTTCTTCTCAGGCTTGCTGCAAGTAAGAATTGGTCGATTACACAGCTTGATATCAGTAACGCTTTTCTTAACGGTGACCTTGATGAAGAAATATATATGACAATGCCACCGGGTTACTCTGTGTTATCTGGTCGATCTTGGCCTAAGAATTACGTATGCAAGCTTAACAAATCCTTATATGGCCTCAAGCAAGCGTCACGTCAATGAAATCAGAAACTCTCAGGTGTTATTCTTGCTGAAGGTTTCAAATAGAGTCCTTCAGATCATTCTCTTTTTGTGAAATGTACCTCTCAAGTTTTTCTTGCGGTCTTAGTTTACGTTGATGATATACTGCTTGTGGGAAGTGATGACTATGCTGTTGATGCTTTCAAGGATGTTTTGAAAGCTGCTTTCAAGTTGCGTGACCTTGGTCCTGCTAAATACTTTCTTGGTTTTGAAATTGCACGCAACTCCACTGGTATATCTATTAATCAAAGGAAGTATACACTTGAACTGCTTGAGGATGCAGGTCTTCTTGGTTGTAAACCTCTATCTGTTCCAATGGAACCAAATCTCAAGATGTCAGCTTCTGATGGTATCTTACTTGAGGATCCTTCTGTCTATCGACGAATTGTAGGACGCCTCCTCTATCTTACACATACCCGTCCAGATATTACTTATGCAGTACACAAGCTCAGCCAGTATATGTCTGCTCCGCGTACTGTTCATTTACAGGCTGCAAATCGGATTCTTCGTTATCTTAAGAATGATCCAGGCCAGGGATTGTTCTTTTCTGCTTCTTCTGATCTTCATCTTACTGCATTCTCCGATGCTGATTGGGCTGCGTGTCCTGACTCTAGGAGATCAGTTACTGGATATTGCGTGTTCCTTGGTGATGCTCTGATTTCTTGGTGTTGCAGGAAACAACCAACTGTTTCTCGTAGCAGTTCTGAAGCCGAATATAGAGCGATGGCTGATACTACTTGTGAGTTGGTTTGGCTTTCTGCATTACTACGTGATCTTCATTGTGCATCAGCAGGTCCGGTTACTTTGTTTTGTGATAATCAATCAGCTCTTCATATTGCTTCTAACCCCGTCTTTCACGAGCGAACCAAACATATAGAGAACGATTGCCATGTTGTTCGTGAGAAGTTGCAGAGTGGGTTCTTGAAGACGTTACATGTGAAGACTGATAACCAGCTTGCAGACATCTTTACCAAGGCTGTCCAACCAGGTTTATTCAAGCGTTTAGTGTCCAAGATGGGTCTACATAGTTTGTATCTTCCATCTTGAGGGAGGGGTATTAGAGTATATACCGGTTTTGTATGGTTAATACCGGTTAGGAGATTGATTAAATGATATAAATACTTTACGGTTGTAGCAGAATTGACTAAGTGAAATGAATAACAACTTTTTTCTTCATCGTTTCTCTCTCGTTTCTCTCTGAGCTTGAGCTCGATCTTATCACTTCAACGAGTTCTAATAAGATGCATGGTAATTTACTATAAAAATGCTTATATATATACATCGATAGTGGTCGTTCAACCCGTCACCTGAGTTGCAAAACATTAATATATACTCCATTTGTTTCATATTAAATGTTGTGGTAACATTTTTTTCTTATCATTTTATAACTCTAATACAATTTATATTCATTTCAGCTTAATATTAATTGAATAATGCATCTATCTAAAAAATAAATTTATTTATCTAAAATGCTATTGATTAAATAAATGATATTAATGAAAATATAATTGTATTTTGATTAGTTTTTTGATATGTATGAAAAATAGCTAAGTGACACTCTTTGTGAAAAAAAAACAAAACCGAAGGGAGATTAACCCAGAGTCTAAGCTGGAATTTTTTCTTAAAACAGAACCCAAACAAGGAAAGAGGATTAATACAAAATGCATGATGATAACGAAGAAGAAGCCAAACAAAAACAAAATTAAGAGCATCAAAAGGGAAGAGGAAAAAATGTTCCTACGCAACATAACACCAATACTTCACGCGGGTTTTTGATGAAGAGACTACGAAACCAAGAACTTCTCAATTCTCATTGTGAATAAGCGCAAGTGATTAGAAGCTGAGAATCTAAACTTCAAGACCGGAGAACATAACTTTTCGTTCTATAATGTTCAATTAAAACCGGCTACGTCAAGACGTACTACCACAAAAACGACTAACAACGCCAACTGAAAAACGGTAAAAAATGAGGACTCGATCAAATCTCTGGAAAGAAGACAGGGCAACCCTCCGGCCAAAATCAAGTTTAAGACAAAACTATGGTCATTGGCTATGGTTTTTTTTTGATCAAATGGCTATGGCTTATAAATGATGTTTTATTTGTCAAGGACTTTTGATCTACTAATATGACTTACTTTATGTATGCCTATGTTGACAAAAAGGGTAACTGCTTATATGAAATGGAAGTCGTTCATTTACATTTTTCGTTTTAACTATATTCAGAACTTTAATCCCCAAAACACGATATAGAGAAGAATTATTCTTAAGAAATTAAAATATAAATTAAATGAAAAAAGTTTCTACAACTACTAAACATGGGCGGTTGAGACACTACAAGTTGTCTCTCGATCTATAAAACATGCTATCCATGCATTACTATCCTTTGATGTTAACAGCAAAGCTGAATGGTCTCTTATTGGTTTTTGTTGTGTTATTCATCCTACCACAGAAAAAGTCAAGGGTTACTATATTATTAATTAATGCAACAAAAATCTGAAATTGCTTCTAGCTCTTTTGCATACTATTTACTATTTTCGTTAGAATGTGATGTTTTCTCTTTTATTTTAATACAATCCCCTAAATCTTTGATTAAACATGCACAGCCTGTGTTTGGTTGTTTACGTTAACCATATAGATGCATTTTGCATTATATATATATATATATATATATATATATTCAACATTTTTTTTTCAAATATAAATGCAGAGTAATGTTATAGTTGAAACAAAAGAAATGAAAGCAACCAAGAGGGAAACAATGACATAGAAATGAAAACAAATATAAGAAATAGAGCGAACTACATGGCAATTATTAGCATGCATATTAGTTATAGAATTATTTTCATAATTTTAATCTCGATTTAATTAGGAATACTTGATAGAAACATATAATAAAAACAAATTTGTTGATTGTAAATAAGTTATCAAACACTAATTGTAGCAACGGTATCAACATTACCTATCCTAAAATCAGAAGCAGAGTTTTAAATCAGGAATCAGTTGTTCTCTAAACTCGGTTTACAATAAACTACGGCTCCTATTATGATTTTTTGTCTCAACTATGGATGAATACCAAATTATCAATACATACGAGTAGATTGTTAGATTGTAGACATTTAACAATAACCATAGTATCATCAAAGTTTCTTGGAGCTTTGCATAATGAATGGTTTCTACCTCTGACTATTTCAACAATTCACGTTAAAATATTGACAGAAATAAATGTATTATTTCCAATCACACTACCATGCTAGGTAAAGACAGAACTGTAATTATTCAATACTAACATCCTTATATAAAAACAATAAGATAAAGACAGTGAATACTGAATACAACCAATGCCAATAATATTTAAATATAGAACTATTTTGTCTGTATGAATTAACCACAAAGAAATCGTACATAACTGTCAGAATGAATTTGTACAAAGTCTACAAAGACTGATATCGAATATTGTAAATGGCATGTTACGACTTGTTTGTGCTGCTCTTCAATTTTGTTTTCTTTTATATAAGTTTGTTTCTAAATTATGTAAAAAATGCAGGCAACAATAATAAATAAGCGGACCCAGATAGAGGAGAAAAGATATGGCTTGGATTGGAATTTTGGGAGGGACACATCTCATGTGGTTTTCAATTCCAGTGTTTTATTTTTATTCTTAACTTGGAACTATTTTCACGTAGTCCCCACGTGCACTCATTCAATACTTACTTTTTACAAATCTTTCGTCTATATATTTCAAATGAGTCTCCTTTCTTGGTGATCAAAGTTTTAGTTACCACGAACAATTGGAGAAATAATACTATTGAAAATATAGAGGTTCAAATACAAGGAAGATTACTTCAAACGGAGGTTAAGTAATAGTAATGCAAGCTCAACACAAGATAAGACATATATTTAGATTCTGAAAAGTAATATACAAAATAACTACGAGCAGTTTTAATAGTCAGTATATATATAAAGATTTTTGTTATTATAAACTGTGGTATAATGCGATTAGTGGTGAATGTAGAAATGAATGTTTTTTTTGCTCAAATGTAGAAATGAATGTTATGGGAGATATTATAAGAATTGTTTAAAGAATTGTGTATCTGTCAAAATTTCAAGTCTTCAAATAATAAAAAATACTATCAAAATTTTACATGGAGATTTTAAAAACCATCTCAGGGGTATCTGTCCTACTCTTGAAGACTTGAACCATGTTGTTTTCCCACTGGGTGCGGCTTTGATCGTTACGTTCGAAACCTATAATATTGTCAATTATCATAAATCTTCACGTACATAAAAGAGAAAAACATAGTTCGCAGTACAAAAAATCTAATAAAAATCTAGAAGAGGACATGTGTAATATAGTAATCATTTCCTTGCATTTGGTAGGAATTGCAACTACGAGTCTCATCCTCCTTCACACCCTTTTTTTCACCACATTTTCTTCGTTTTATTTGGTTTTAGGTAACTATTTTCTTTTAACATTGAGTAAAAGAACATGAAAGCTTTTTTTTGTGCCAAAAGAAGAACTCAAAAGAGTACAGAAAACAAATGTTATGTTTGTGTTTTCTAATTTAAAAAAGAAAAAAATTGTTTTCTATTTTGTTTTTGTAGTCTAGAAAATATCAACATGCAAGTGGGCTTGACGAGACTCTAAGAAGAAAATAAATATATTATACATATAAATGATTATAATTTTTTGTTAAATTATTTGTAAAGTACTAAAGTACACATAAATGACAGAAATAAAATGGGTGGCACATTGGCACTCGCAGGTTAGAAAAAACCTCCAACATGTTAGTAGCTCAAAAAAAAACATGTCACTTTATTCATATAGCAAATTAAGAGTTGATAACATCTACTTAGATTGCAATAGTATAAACAAAAGAAATTAAAAAAAAATTCAAATCGAATGATTGACTAGGTAGATTACGGATTTACAAGTCTGGCTAGTTTGCACAAAAAAAAGTCTGTCTAGCGTAATTGGTTCATGTTTGAAAACACTGGTCGTAAGGAAAGCAAAGAAGAAGCAAGCACAAGGAATTGAATATATTAACCGGAAAAAGGAACGTGCAATAAACATAATTAATGCTGGGCCAAGAGGATGGGCCTCCCATTACAAAACAACAAACCACGCAGTCCAATATGCCAGATGTAAAAGCTACATACAAAAGTAATTGAGAAATGAAAACGCATGACAACAATGATACGAAATATTTAAAACACTGAGTATAGTGCATCATTCGATGATGCTAGGAAAATATTGTAGTGGTTGCACCTTTTGGTTAGTTAATCAAGAATAGTTTGTGCTTTCTCGTTTGAAATCTTGTATAGATGTTGAAGTATGAAACAAAATAAATAGTTTGTTCTCTGGAAAATTCAATCCCATAGCTACGCAAATATTCTAATCAGAAATATAGTTATTAGACTTGATTTTTGGCTTTATATTCTTTTGCTGAACTAGGTTAGGAACCCGTGCGATGTCGCACGGATATTCATTTTATGATTTTTTTTACAAATTATAATAGAAAACTTTATAAAATATATCAAAAATTACTCAACTTATTTTGGTCCTAAAAATATATTCAATCATTTTTGAGTTTTTAAAGTATTTACATTATTTATTTCCAAGTTATTTTGTATCTAAGGTTTCATAATTAATATATAGATATATATTTTCATTTGTATCTTTTTCAAAAGGGGTGAACAAAAAATTATGACTGTTAAAACATATTTCCATCATCTTTCAATTTTTTGTTTTTATAATATGTTAGTATATTGATGTTTATATATAGACGAAAGAAATAATGAAAAATATGAAAAAGTAGACGAAAGTTGTTCTCATAAAAACTCTATTTAAAGTTTATTTTCTAGTTTCATTAATTTATAGTAATATAAAAAATTATAAGACTATGCAGAATAAAATTCTTTGTTGAAGAATAATAGAATAATGGATCTTTGATGATGCAAAAATGTATTAGACACTCTTCGTACTTTTGAAGATAGATATATTCTACTGAAAATTAAAATGAATTATTAAAGTTTTGATCTACATTTACCGAACGTTTACTTATTTGATGAATGGAAAATATTAGATATGTTTGTTTAAGAAATATAAAAACAATGAAGTTTTAGACAAATACTATATATAGATACTAAAAAGACACAAGTAATTGATACAACCTTTCATATAATTGTTCGTAACTACTAGATGAACATTTTCATAAAAATAAATACAAAATTCTAAAATAAAAAACTAACAAATGCATCTTTTCACAATTCAGTTAAAATAATTATTTACAATTTTAGAAAGTTGTAACCGTATACAAACAGAAGGATGCAACTTCTTGTGACATTTTTCACTAACTCTTAAATTAAAAATACAATTCTTCACATTAATTGAGATTGCTATTATTAACATCTACTTTTCTTAAGATAACAACGACATACAAACAAACCTTTTCATCTAATAGAAGAAAATTAAGACTAATATTTTCATTATTCTGTTTAGGATTTTGGGCCATTTAAAACTCTTCCTAATATTTTTTATTGACAACGTTTCATTTGAACATCTTCTAAAAATTTGTAACCAAGTAACTTCATAGATTTTTTTTCACCATTTTATTATCATTTAGATTAGTGAAAATTTTATTCTCAGAAAATTATAAATATGGACTATTTATAGATTTTGAAAATCTCTCTTTGAAAAGTCACATTTTTTTTCAATTTAAATAGCTGTAACTTTTATTAAAGAAAAGACACAACATTTTAAGCAGTCGCATCTTTTAATATAGAATAAACACAACATTTTATAAAAAGATACATTTGACGAACAATCACAACTTTTCAAAAGATTTGAGATATCTATAAAAACATACACACTTTAGAATTAATCAGGATTCCTATTATTAATAGATTAGCAAGATTGTGACATAATAACAAGCATCCAAATCCCGATAATAAAATAATTAGAATGAATATCCAAATAGCTGCTGGATACCTAATAATTTTACTTTTCTCATAAAAAGAAACCATATGTAATAGATCAGATATAAACATAAGACAAAAGGAGAAGAGAAGCGAAGCAAAACCATCTTATTATTAAGTTAATTTTCCATTTGACACCTTTGAACTCCTTATTACAAAAACAATACGAAATTTTATTTTTATTTTTATTTTTTAAGGAATAAAAGAAACAAACCAAAAAAAAAAAATCAGACTAATTAACACGTGAACAATCCCTTCGAATCTCACCAGCATTTCCAGTCTTGACC
>OVBX01006335.1:0-11978 GCA_900406325.1 Erucastrum elatum
TCACAAATTTGTCATTGTTGAGTTGGGGGCACAAGACTTATGCCTACAAGATGGTTTATGCTGATCGCTAAGATGGTTTACAAAACATTGAAAGTAATCAACCGAGAAGTGCATCACATGTAACTCGTCTGCTCATTTTCAGACAAATGCAGGGGAAGAGGAGGCCTTGACTTCTCCATGAGGAAAGAAAGGTCTTGGTTTACATAGACGAAAAGGTTTCGACACCACGGCATTAAAGATGGCGCTAAAGATGAAAAAGCCACTTTAAGATTTGGTTATATTATAGTACTAGGATAAGACCCGCGCCTTGCGCGAGATGAAATTGTTATTTTTATTATGTTTTGGAGAATGAATTCCATATAGGTTAAGAGTGTTCAATCCGAATATCGGATTGGTTTCGGTTTGTTTCCGTTTTTTTTTGGCATTTCAGTTTATAAAATATAACTAATATTCTAAATCTATATTTACTTTGGTTCGATTTGTTTTATATACCATCGGTTTTCAGTTTATTCGGTTTGATACCAAAAAATCATTTATTAAAAGAATATTATATATTTAAATAAAAGAATTAAAAAGCTTTTTTATTTAGATTAATAAAATAATCAAATCTAGAATTAATATCAAAGCTCTAAATTTTAAAAATAAAAATTAAAACTAAAAACTAAAAAAAAAAAGAAGAAGAAAGAAAAGTATTTCTAATCTTCCATATTTAGTGTTCATCAAATTAATGTATTCGATTGAACATAATTTTATTTGTTTAATTATAAAAAATTGTAAAGAATTTCAACTAATTGTTATCCATCATACTGATAATCTTTACTTCAATTTAATTACTGTTAAAATAAAGCAAAAAAAAAGAATGACTTAAAAAATAAGAAGCTTCAGTTGCAGTAAATTGTTACTTAATTATATTTCAAGTGACTCAAGTGATTTAATATATAGGATATATGTTTCGCAAAAAAATATAATTGTAATTGTGGACCAAAATCTATTCTAAGTATATGATGAGCCAGATCGATTTGGGCTTAGAAAAGTTGTAAAGAATTCCAACTAATTGTTATCAGTCAAATTTGAATATTTATTAAATAAAAAATAAATTAATACAATTTTATGATCATTTGTATCTTAATATAACAAAATAAATTAAGCTATTGATCACAAAATTTTCAAAGTGGGATCTTAAAACTTTAATAATTTACAGACGTTTTGAAAAATTCAAAATATAACATATAAGAAAAAAATTAATTTTTTATTATATAGTTAATGTGATTGTTTAATATCTTTTAATAATATAAAACAAATTAAAAGAACTAAGATACAAAAATTGTGATCAAATATTTATTATTCATGATAATTAACTTTCATATATACGTTAATCATATTAAGTAATTTCCTAGCTTTTATTTAAGGAAAGTGCGAGATTGTTTTTTTACATTATTTATCAATTCGATAGTTAGTTTAATAAAAAAATGTAATATAAGTTAAGAAACCAACCTATTTTTTTAAGAATAGTATATTTTATATAGGTATTTATTAAATGAGACATCATAATCATACGATTCTATGATCATTCATGTCGTTTTATATCAAAATATTTAAATCATTGATAACAAAAATTTTTCTATAAAAAAATTAATAAGTTTATAATTAATAGATGTTCTTGAAAATTCATTGAAAGTTTCAGTAGTAAAATATTTATGTAATCTTATATTGTATATATTTTAATATATATATGTTTTATTATTTTTTATAACATATATTTTTTTTATTATTAAGTGATATTTTTTACTCATATGATTTTAAAATCATGTGTATTTTTTATAATAAAAATGTTAAACCTTTGATCATTATATTTAGCATAATACTTTCAATAGTTTTAGTCATTTATTGTAGTTTTTTTTTAAATTAAAAATAGAACACTTACGAAAATTTATAAATTTTAAATTTGTAGCTAATTTATTTGTTTAATTTATTTTAATAATATAAAATTATAAAAAATGATGGAGGAGATATAAATTTTTATCAAATCTTTATTTTTAAAATCATTAATTGCCATACATATATTAGTCATTTATGGTAATTCCGTAGGTTTTATTTAAGGAAAGAAAATATCTAAATTAAATTGGATGATTCGATTTTTCAATTAGTATGCTAATTGAGTGACATGTGTCAAATGAGTTTTTTTTTTAATTACATCAAACTAAAAATAATTATTGTCAAAATGTTTCTCCTTTAATATATAGAGGATATCTTCTTTCTCAATTTTTTTTACTTTGTACGCAATAGTAAGAGAAACTAGAGTTTTGACCCGCACGTTCGGGTGTTAGTTTCTATTTTATTTTAATAAATGAATTAATGACAATTTAAACATATAAGTTTTTTTTTTGTTTTTTTTAATTTCCTAGTTTCCTACACATCAGAACAGAATCCACCGAGACCAAAAGAACCCGACTCCGACCTCTACCTGGAAATTTATAATATCCGAGTAGAGTCTAATTTAAAAACTCAAAAACTCGATATTCTAAAACCCCGATCCATAACTGAACGGATACATGAATATTCATGTCTAATGATTACATAAAGAAAAAATGTTCTTCATTCAAATATTTGGAATTAATATTATCAACATAAAAAATCAATGATGTTGAATTTTGATGGTAAACAATTAATGAAATAGTTAAGAAGTGTAAAAAAGAATGTTAAGAGTATAATGAAATAATTTAAATGGGTAAATTATGTTATGTAATTGTATAATGAATGGTGTCAAATTATTTTGTAAAGAGTAATTAATAAAGTAATTAAAATTAGTGAAAATAAAGAAATAAAAGATGTAATACGTTTTGTAATAAGGTTAATTTTATTTGTATTTCAGGTTTAATAATATTGATATTATTATATTTGTAGAATAATATATAAATATTAAAACAATATCTAATTGTTCTTTTAGATTTCAAGAAAATCATGCTTTATTAGTTATTTCTATATAATCGATTTGTATTTCAAATTAATTATGATTGATTGAAGAGAAAGAAATTAAAAATTTAGTTTAGGAATAAATCACATTTTATTACAACAAATCTCTAAAATTTGATTGATGGATCGGATATATATGAAAATCTTTTGAAAAGTCAGTTATAACAAATGTGAATAACTATTAGTTATTAAATTAATTTTTAATTATTGTTTTAATTGTAATGGCATAGGATGGTAATTATTGTGGAAAAGTTAGGGTTAAGTACTATATGTACTTCAGTTTTAATAGTTTAGATGTCTCAATTTATTTTATAATAATGGTGATTTATCTACTTTGTTTATAACCTTAAAACCTTATTAGAATATACAGTAGAACCTCTATAAATTAATAATGTTGTTTGAAATTTTATTAATTTATAGAGATATTAATTTACAAAAGTTTTTCTTTTAGATTTTGTTTTCTATTTTTGAATATTTTTATTTTTAACATATGAAAATATTTAATTTTACCGTATATACATTATTTAAATTTTAGAAATTTGACTTTCATATTATTTTAATTTATTATCTTCTTTGGTGTACATTTTTATGTTTCATAGAATTTTGATATGGTTTTGATTTAATTCACTAAATATTATCAAAATTTATTGAATTATTATTTTTTTTTGAAAAAGGCTTAAATATTTAAATATTTAGAAAAATATTTATTGAAATATTTTTTATTGAAATATTTATAAAAATAAAGGTATATTCATTGTGAATATAAAATTATCAAGATGTTTAGTTTAAACTCAATATAAAATTTGTATATATATAATATTTATAGAAAGATTATTAATTTATGATTTTAATGAGACTATATATATACATGAGAATTTTAAAAATATTATTATTTTATTATTTTATCGATTTGTATCATATTCTACATCGGTCCAGGTTAGGACCAACAAAATTTATTAATTTATAGAGATTATTAATTTACCTAGTATTAATTTTTAGAGATTTTAATGTATGGAAATGAACTTCATTAATTTATAGAGATTATTAATTTACCGAGTACTAATTTAGTCTTGAAATCTAAATAATGAAAAAAACATTTTTTTGATTAATCTATACTATTATTTGCGAAGTTATTTTTCGCAACGGAGCTCTCACGTTGAAAGTTAGAGTGGTTAATATCGATATTACCCTTAATAAATTTTTACATATAATTAAAAACGAAAATTAAAATAAATTTGTCAAATATATATTCTAAAAAGTAAGATAATTCTTAGATATACTTTGTTATTATTTGTTATTATCTAAAGATAATATTTTTATCATAAAATCTCATGTTAAAAGTTAGAGTGATTAATATCAATATTATCCATAATGAACTTTTATATTTAACTTTTATATAACTAAAAATAATTTTATATTACTAATATTATATTTATATGTTATATTAGATAATTAATTATAATTTAATCTAATAAATTGCCGAAAAATATTTTAAAAACACATAAAAGCCAGAGTGATTAATAAAAATATTGCCCATAATTTTATTTATTATATAATTAAACGAATTTTATATTTTAATACTAGATTTATCTGTTATATTAGATAATTAATTATAATTAAATATAATAAATTGTCAAATATATATTTTAAAGAGTAAGTATTCTCAGATATACTGTGTTATTATCTGAAATAATATTTTAAATATAAAATTTTAACAAATTCAGATTTAATATATTTTATATTTAAACATTAATGAAGTAAAAACATTTTAATAATAATATTTTTCTAAAATAGTTTAATATGTAAGTGTTATTTAAATTTAAGCACAATAATAATCATATATATTATGACAGATAAAACAGTTCTCATATATAAATAATTTGATGTTTAATTCAAATTAAAAATGAACATAAATAATAAATTATCATGCTATTTTTGAATTAATAAAATATAAAATAATAAGTATTCATAAGAAAACTATGCCCGCACATGCGGGGCAAACCACCTAGTATACTTAACACGAACCAACGTAACAAATAATGCGGGTGGTGGTGGGCGTTGTTTATGGGCTACACCTTCAATCTGTTGGACGATCGGCGTTGTTTGTGGGCTTCTCTAGCAGATCATCAGGTTAACTCTCCAGTTTCTAGTTGTCATTGGGCAGTGGTGGGCGATTTTAATCAGATGCTGTGTTCTTCTCATCACTCTAAGCATCTTACATCACGTGTGGATGACTCTGGTATGGATGAGGCTAATATTGGTTTGCAGGATGCTCAGTTGTTTGAGGCTCAAGCTAAAGGTTTGCCATTTACTTGGAGGAATTGTCAGGATGATAACCCGATCTCTACCAAAATTGATCACGCTTTCATAAACCAAGCGTGGTCGACTATTTTTCCTAATTCCTATGCTGAATTCTTGGATCCCTCTCAGTCTGATCATACCCCATGTCTCTTTCGGATGCCATCAACACGTCGGTTTGTCATTAAGCCCTTCAAGTTCTTTACACATTTGATTGATCACCCGGAATACGCAGAGACAGTCTCTGAGACGTGGAACTGTAGTCAGATAACAGGGACTGATCAGTTTAAGCTTGTCCGTTCTCTCAAGACCTTGAAGAGACCTTTGCGAAGACTTAACAAGAGGCACTTCAGTGGTATTTCTCAGAGAGTGAAATCGCAGAAAGAAAAGGTTGAAGGGCTTCAAAGACTTTTGTTAACCTCTCCGGATGTTGCTACTGCTCAAGACGAGCACATTGAAAGGGATAAGCTGAATGTTTTGCTTAAGGCTGAGGAGAAGTTCTATAAGCAGAAGTCTCGAGTCCGTTGGGCTGATGTGGGGGATCGTAATACTCCTTTCTACCATCGCACAGTATCTAGTCACGCCTCCAAAAATCATATTCATTATTTGAAAGATGCTGATGACCGTTTGTTCTTCTCTGTTGACGACATTAAAGCTCATGCTGCAGATTATTTTCAGGGCATCTTAGGAGCAACAGACCTTCCTTCCTCTCCTGCAACTACAACTGACCTGCAGTCTCTCCTTCCTTTTCGCTGCTCTGACTTACAACAGCGTTACCTGAAGCGAGAAGTCTCAGCGGCAGAAATTAAAGCCACTTTGTTTGCAATGCCTTTGAACATGAGCCCGGGTCCAGATGGCTACTCTGTGGAGTTTCTTAGAGCTTCTTGGGATACTGTTGGTGAGGATATCACTCTGGCTGTTAAGGAATTTTTTTAGAAACGGGAAGCTATTGAAGGACTTGAACACGACCGCCATTGCTTTAATTCCTAAGAAACCGGAGGCCTGCAGTCTCACTGATTTTAGACCCATCAGCTGCTGCAATATCGTCTATAAGCTTATTTCGTAGATCATCGCCAACCGTCTCAAGCCGATCTTGACTGAGTGTGTGAGTCCCAACCAGGCAGCGTTTTTAAAAGGGTGCAGCCTAGGTGAAAACGTCTTACTGGCAACAAAGCTTATAAAGGATTATAACAAGTCGTCGTGTCTCAAAAGTGCTATGTTAAAGATAGATATTCAAAAGGCTTTTGATACTGTGTGTTGGGATTTTGTGATTAAGATCTTGGAAGCCCAGCAGTTTCCTCCTATGTTCATAATTTGGATTAAAGAGTGCATCTCCTCTCCTAGGTTTTCTGTCGCTATCAACGGAGAGCTGGCTGGTTTTTTCGAAGGGAAAAAAGGTCTCCGACAAGGTGACTCTATTTTCCCATATCTCTTTATCATGCTCATGGAGGTATTGTCCCGTATGCTTGATAGGGCTGAGTCGGTTGGCACCTATAGACTTTATCCGTTATGCTCTTCCCCAAAGCTTACGCATTTACTGTTTGCGGATGATCTTCTAGTTTTTTCTGATGGGTCTAGTGCTTCTACTACTGGGATTAAATCAGTGATGAATTTATTTAAGGACTGGTCAGGGCTGGATACAAATGAGTCTAAGTCTGAGATTTTTTAAGGAGGTTACACAAACATTCAAGCTTCGGTGTTGAGTGATTTATCAGGCTACAAACGTGGGGAATTTCCTTCTAGGTATCTTGGTTTACCTCTCAGTCCCAAGCGAATCTCGGCTGCTACTCTACAGCCTGTCGTTGATCGTATAACATCAAAGCTCTATTCATGGACGGTTAAGTTCCTCTCCTTCGCGGGTAAAGTTACAATGGTCTCTTCGGTAATCTATAGTATGGTTAACTTCTGGAGCTCTGTCTTTGTTCTTCCTAAATGGTTTTATGCAAAGGTTGATTCTCTGTGCTCGGATTTTTTGTGGAAAAATAGTACTGTCTCAGCAGCTGGCGCTAGAGTCTCTTGGGATAGTATATGTAAACCTAAATCTGAGGGGGGTTTGGGGCTGCGGAAATTGGAGGAGTTTGAATTGGTCTTCAGACTCAAGAGGGTTTGGCTGTTCTTCTATGGATCAGGTTCCTTATGGGTGCCTTGGCTTTCAAGTAATTGTTTTGGTGGTAGAAGTTTCTGGCTTATAAATGATTCGCCTAGATTTTCCATGACTGTTAGAAGTATGCTTCAGCTGAAAGATCAAGTTCATAACTTCCTTCGATGCAGCATGGGTAATGGTAATCGGGCCTCTTTTTGGTATGACCACTGGATGGATTTGGGTCCGATATACCTCCTCTTTGGCCCTTCTGGACATCGAGCTCTAAGAATCCCTCTCCATGCTACTGTATCTCAAGCGGTAAGCAACGGTTCCTGGAATTTGCCTCCTGCACGTTCTGAAGACGCGCTTACTCTTCAGATAGTGCTATCAACAATGTCGGTTCCTGTTGCATCAAATGGTGATGATGCTTTCTATTGGAGAAATCAATCTGGTGGCTTCTGTTCTTCCTTCTCGTCCAAAGTGACTTGGGAAAGGATCCGAGCTTCGGCTCCACCGGTTCAATGGCACCCTATCGTCTGGTTTAAGGAAAAAATTCCAAGATGCTCTTTCATAACCTGGACTGCTTTCCTTGGAAGGCTACCAACTAGAGACCGACTGATTTCCTGGGGTATGAATGTCCCACCAGGTTGTGTTCTTTGCTTGACAAGAGATGAGTCTATTGGTCATATTTGTTTCGAGTGTTCTTTTGCGGTTGCTACTTGGATTCGTTTTTGTGGCAGGTACATGGCGTCAGGCCCGACTTCGCTAGCAGAGGTCCTCGTCCTATGTCACCAGCTCCAGGAATCTCCTTCACGCCGTGTTGCTGTGGTGCTGAAGATCATCAATCAAGTCATCATTTACAGTCTTTGGCGGGAGCGCAATGCTCGAATCTTCCAAGGTGTTTCACTGACTCAAGAGGCGTTCTTCAGAGTGGTCGACCGCCGAATTAGAGACAGACTTCTTTCCCTGTATGTTCCTTCGGTGTCTGCTCCATTGCCATCTTTGTTTCAGCTGTATTTCTGCTTCATTTTTCCTTATAGTTATAGTTAATGCTCGTCTAGCTCTGTCTCGCTCTGTTCGGCTCTGTTCTTTCTCTGCTCTTTCTCTTCTTCTTCATCTTTCTTTCTTCTGTTTGTGTTGTAATAAGTTGTGCAAATAATATTGTAAACTCTAAAAAACTTAAAAGTGGTATAAATCTTAACATTTAGACCAAAAAAAAAAAAGAATGCGGGCTTTAATAGGTTCGTCCGGTTTGTCTTATTTTTCTCTTTTACGTATTTACAACCCTGTTAACCTCAACCCGACCCGAATGAATAAAATATACGGGCCTTACTGACACGGCCCATCAAAGTGATGATACCCAACCCCTCTCTCAAAACCCTAATTTTGTTTCTCTTGTATAAAATTGCTGTGCTCTTTTTATCTCCTTCACTCATTAGTCGGAGCTTCTTATTCATTAGTTCTTGTTCCGTTTATAGATTGCTTAGTGTTTTGTTCTACGGCTAACAATTGATCTATTAATGTATTATGTTTTTTTTTGATACGTTTGATAATGATATGAGTATTTGCACTATGCTTTTTCGAAGGCTATGTCAAATTGAATGGCATAGTCATGGAGCAAAAGTGCATAAAGTGATAGCTGTTAAATCAGCAAGCGGCCAGACAACCGTTGGGATAGATCCACAGGTGGAACAGATGCTTTCTCTGTTTCCAGCTACTAAATCTATCTTACACTTTTTGTTTTTGTTTAATTGAATGTGTTTGGAGTTTTGAGTTTTTTGCACCTTTGTATATAAAGGTCTTGCCCCGTTCTGGTGGCATGGCCAGTTTTCGAGGATGCGTATATGAATAGCTGTTAAGTCAGTAAGCGGCCAGACAACCGTTGGGATAGATCCACAGGTGTTATGCGGTTTCTCTCTCCGCTTTCAGCTACTAAATCTATCCCACAATTTATTTTCTTGTGGATATAATTCTTTTTGGAGGGGTGTTGTTATGTTTGGCATGAGGTTGGTTCTTATATGATGTCCGAGTTCTTTACCAAAAGAGCTTGTTGTGGGGTTGGCTCGTGACATTGCAGACAAGCGCGGTTGGGATGATGGAGAGTAAAGACATTCAGATCTTCAAAGCTTATGTTCCCTTAGCTTTGAAAGTGTGTATGAGTTTGTTGACCTGAATGTCTTTCTTTTCAACGAAACAGCTTCTTGTGTTTGAATAAAACTTGTGTTTGGTATTATGTTCATTGAAATGTTATGGTAGGCTTCGGTCCCAGTTTAATACTAGTGTGGATGTCTTGGAGAACACTTCTGAGATGGATAGAGTGGTTTAGGGAATCAAGTTGTAATGAGGAATTGTTGGTTGTTGAACAAAAGGGTATAGATGTCAGTTATGTGTTTGTTTCAATGGTACGTGTTGGGTGTTGCTGCGTAAACGGTTTGTGAAACGGTTAAACCTCAATGGAAATCCATGTGTTTCCATAGACTTAAAAAAGTCTTTGTTTTCTTATTCGAATTATTAAAAAGTTAAAATGACAGATTCTAACATCCAGAACTAAACCCTTCTTACTAAAGAGCCTCATTCTATGAAGCTTCTGGGGTCCTTTTAGTCTCGTTGACAGTGAACGTTTCTGGACCATCGTTAGCGCTTCTAGGCTCTGTGATCTTAGAAGCATTTATACCTGCAGAGTTCGGCACAATGGTCCAAGAAAATGGTGCGCGAGTGTCTATCCTGTTCTGTCTCTTGATTATTTGAAATCCTGAATCCCGGCTTTATGTATTGGTTTGCTGAGAGTTACAGTGATCTTGGTTGACTCTAATATAGTTGGTTGGGCTTACTGTGCTTATGAGTGTGTTCTCAATCTTTCCTTAAAAAGAGTTTTGCAATGGACTTAGGGAATGTAATCTGGAACTTGCAGCTGTAGGGAACTTGCTCTACTGGGTACTGGCTGCATTTGAGACCTTACAAGATTATCCTATTTGATCCATAGGCTCAGTCCTCAGGTGATTGTTACGTTGATGTTAGAAAAAACAACCCCTAAAAAAAAGTAAACGAGTGGTGTATCTCGTCATCGTCGAGCTTCTTCACTCGCTTCTTTGATCCACGGGTATGGTAGAATCTAGGCAATCTGTCGATTTTCGTTTCAGTCGTTTTCTGGTTCGTTCATTTCCCCTTTGTCGATTTTGATTTCGTGTTTTCTGGTTTACTTTTTGAGTAGTAATGACTCGAGATAATAATATTTTTGGGATTCGAGGTCCTGAGTTTTCACTTTCATCTTCTAGTTGCTCAACTGAGAAATTAGGCAATAACTGCGATGGACAGCTTTGTGTTTTCCTTCAACTGTGTCATTCTCTGGAACTGCTGTAGTCTTTAGTGTTTAAAGGACTGAGTGATTAATGCCTTCATGGATTCTTAAACAGGTGGGAGATTCACAGAGCAAGGCCAAGTTCCTGTAGACTCTGGCAACAAGTCAGGCTTACCGGATCCTAACGCCTCCCCCTTCAAAAGTTCCAGTGAAATAAAAGCAGGTTTATCAAACACTAAAGGAAACATTTTCAATACTTTCACTGAAATGAGATCAGGTTTGTCTCCTCCTACCTTCAAGAATTCCATCAGATCACGCTTACCAAACACCATCACCCTACCTGATCAGAATCAAGAAGTCATAGAAGAAGATGAAGGACGGAGAGCCTCAGGGCTATTCTCTCATTTCCATCGACCGAACCTTGAGGCTAACGCGGACATCATCCACATCAAGCTGCTGCGGAACAACACTTTTTGTCACGGTTACTGATTCCAAAGGCAACGTCATATGCAAAGGTAGTTTGCCTGATCATCTGAAAGGTGGAGGGAACATGACGAGTTACACGGCTGATGCGACCGCTGAGAACATTTGGAGAAGAGTTAAGGTTATGGGTTTTAAATCTGTGGTGGTTAAGGTGAAATGGGTTTACACATTTTAAGAAGAGAAACGTTTAGGCTACTCCAATTCCAGGAATGATCAGAATCCTATAGTCTAACATCGAGGACACGACTAGTAAAGCTCATAATGGTTGCAGATTGCCAAGGAAACGCCGGGTGTGACAGATGAAAAGAAATCATGGTTTTGCCGATTTTCTTTTGTTATTCTATGGTCATTATAGAAGCCAAACTTGTCTCTATGTTTACTTCAAATCCTGATGAAATTATTGGACCAAATAAACCGTATATTTGCTACGGTTACAAGCTGACAATCCCAATACAGAGTCACCAACCGCTGCTTTTGCCTGATCCTTCACAAGTGAACCCATTTGGTCTTATATGGATCAGATCCAGCGTTACCTACTCAACATGCTACTATAAGCAGCAGATTTGTTATGGTGGATATGGGTTATATGACCTACCAACCGTACTATTCTCATTAGCCTCTCCATTTGTAATATATCTAGTTTACGATTTATCTGGAGAAGGAAGCAATGTGTATCTGGTCTAAAGAGATAGGCCCTATATGTTTTGATATTCGTGTACTGAACATTAAGTAATTTTTCTCAAAAGTCCAAATAGAAAACACTTGATAGATATATCGCTATTTTTTGTAGTCTACTACTGATGTCTGGTTTATGAGTTTACTTGTGAAGGAATGGTCTTTATG
>OVBX01006336.1:0-11978 GCA_900406325.1 Erucastrum elatum
CTACGAAGGAATGAAGATCTTCCGAAGAAATCGTAGAAGACAACAGAAGTCCTAGAGATGGCCCGAAAGGGACCAAACACGATCGGACAGTTCGCTTACGATTATCTGAGATAGATACGACGATTTGCGTTTATCTTTACATAACAAGATAAATGCTAAATTTCCAGAAGGACAAATGTCAAGTTTCTCGAAGATAAATGTCAAGTTTCCCGATAAACATGAAGGCCGACGAAAATGGNAAAATGGAAAAAAAGCCCGCCTTGCGGCCCAGCAGGAGAATAGACCGTCATAAGAATGAGTATATAAAGGAGATTTGGGAGAGGAGGAAAGGCAGAGCGAAAATCATTGAAAGAGAGAGCAAATCCGAAATCTAGGGACTTAGAGAATTCCTGCTAGCTTAGGACTTAGGTGGTTAGACTAGCGGAGCAAGGCTTAGAACGTTTTGTTTCCTGTATTTCCGTCGTTTTCCGCTTCAGCGTTTCTCTACTTCCCTTTTTGGGAAGAATATTGTATTCAACTTATCACCTATTTAATAAAACGCCTTAGTTCAATTTTTCCGCTACGTTGCTTGATTCTATCAATTTCGTTTGGTTGTCGCAGAGAATCCGAGCCTCAGGAAAAACTAGGTTTACTCAGTTTTCCTCCGATTTATTTAACTAAAATCGACAGTGCGAATTTCGGTTCTCACATTAACCATAACCCCATGGTTCAATAGACAAACCTTCGGGTTCAAAAATGGCCTCAGGGCTTAGGTAAGGAATCTAAGGTTCTAGACCCCAAGAACTTCCGAGTTCAAGGGTCCAAGAACTTCAGGGTTCGAATCAAGCTGGAACTCTCTAGTTTTCAGCAACGATCTTACATTCCTAAAACTAAAACTCAAGTTTTTAAGACTGGATTACAAGATCTAATGCCTTGTCAAATGATTTCTGGCTCTCAATCTAGTCATTAACAGGATTCAGGTCCTACATGATGACTTCCTACAAGGATCGGTCCCTCCTATAAATCACTCAACCATTCACACGACTTGCCAAGCAACTATGGCTCGAAAGCCATAAGCACCCCCTACCAAGAAGCGATCTTGATGCGAAATACAAATTCGAGAAACCAAAGATGGAATAGAATCAAATAAAACATGGTTCGACAAATAAGATATGCCACAAAAAGGCAATCATTACAAAAGAAAAATCCCTAGGATCTACTACGCCTGGTCGAAGGGATAGCAGGCTCATCTTCAAATGTGGGAGGTTCAGCACCCTTAAGCTCCGCCTCGGTCGACATTACCATTTTAAACTGAGAGAACTCTCTGGTCAGGTCCCACCTGGATGTCTGTCCTCGAACCCATTCCCTCATTACCTCCCAACGAGCAACCATTTTTGCCCCACTCACGGTCATAATCTTCTCGTTCTTTAAGGTCTCCACCTCGGACCGAAGTTCGACAACAGCTTCTTCCAACTCTTGTTTTTCTCGACTTAGTTGATGGGATTCAGCTGAAGCAGCCTCCACCGAACCTTCGATGGCCTGGACATTATCCTGTAGATCCCGAAGTTTCCAACTCTTTAGCGACCCATCTGTCCTTCTCGTAGGATAGTTGTCTGGAAAACTCCATCATCTTGTCCTCGTTCACGCCTTCCTTTATCATCCGGTCCTTCAGGTGATGCAATTGTGAAAGGACCTACGTAAGAAGAAAAACGTGAACCGAAGATTTAAGGAAAGGAGCCAAAGATTATCTCTACGTGAAGGAGTCCACTCTGAATTTGCTGCATCGCCTCTGAAGAACTCTTCTCCGGAGAAAATGTCTGCATCTTGGCGAATACGCCTACGCTCAAATCATTTAGAGCCGTCGATAACTTTCCGAGAATGCATCTGCTCAATGATGGCTGCTGACTCATCGGACTCACATCCTCCCTCGAACCATAGTCCCGGCTGGAATAAACATCCTCACTTCCCATCATCCTCCGCTTGTTCCCAACAGTCACACTCCCTCTCCCAGCCATCTTCTCAATAGGCAAACCCTTCTTCGCCGAGATTGCATCGGTGGCCCTCTTGGAAGATGCCATCGGATTTTCCGAGTCCTCCTCCATCGTGCCCCCTGATCGAAACCTTCCCATGATCAGCCAAATAATGAAAAAACCCTATACATTCTATAGAAAGAAGTTTACCCCATAGTTTGCTGCGGCGTAGCACCTCTGGGCTAAGATGATAAGTCACTTGGCACCGCTCGATAGGGATTTGCCTTGCCCTAAGAACGTTGTCCTTTCCATCGAGAGGAGCAGGATGAGTTCCCTCTATTGAGGAATAAAGGGAAAATAAGCAGAGATCAATCATCAACTATAAAAGTATCCACCCTTCTTACCTACAAAGCTCCATCGGTAAAAAGATCCGGGAATGGTCGACAAAGCATATTTTTCAGGCCACTTCTTCTCAAAGGCTAACCCCATACGATCAACTTTGGGAAGCTCCACAACTATGGGAAGCCCAGCACGAGGACGAAGATGAAAGCGCCGTTCATTGCCATTAATTGGAGCTAGGTGATAGGCGAAAAGCACCTCGTTAACTCCCAGGGTCAAACCTTCTTCATCACAAAGATTTTGAATCGCCACAAGAATACGCCAGGCTGGAGGATTAAGCTGGGAAGGTGATATATGAAAATAATTGCAAAGATTTGCGATCAACGGTGGCACGTCGCCCCTAAAACCAGATTCAAAGAAGGCTTCATACACAGCGATCTCTTCAGGCATACCACCCGGAAGCACGCTCCGATGATTCAGGAACACAGAGAATGATGGAGGAAGGGAGTGCGTATTGCCTCCTCCAATTACATATCTCACTTTCTCCAATTGACGGCGGGGGACCCACTGGTGGAGATTTGAGAGGAATAAACGACGAAGGAGCAGACATCTGAAAATTTTGCGGACTGTCAGATCTGGACGATATTGGCTCGATCCTCTTCTCCGAATCACCTATCTCTACCATTACGAAAAGTTCTAGGTGGAGGAATTAGCCCTAAATCTCAAGAAGTAGGAAATGATAAAGGCAATGAAAAAATGTAAAGTTTGGAGCATATGTTTATATTATCAGCGAGGAAAGAGCCGTTATACATCATCTCGGGGAGGTCGCCAATTCAAAATCTCGCAGCCTTCGAGGTAGGATTTTGAAATTTGAAATTATCCCGCTCTCTGGATCTTTCGAGATTACGAGGAAAGATGATCTGAACAGATAAGGACCTTTGGATCGATTTTCAAACTCCGAATCAAAAGTTTCCAAGTCAATGTTCCGAACCCCGCTTCAGGACACAACAAGACTACGTCCCTTCTCCTGCTTGAAGAAAAACCACCCAGGTCCGAGATTACATATTATCCCTTGATTCCCACGAAGCAATCAAGGAATAAGGGACAAACCGTTGGGGAAAAATATTCAAGGCTAAAGATTTCTCTAGCCTCCGAAGGGGCCCTTGATTTCCAGACCCTCCTCCTAAGGAAGACTCGAGGTCCAGTCCCCGCTAGAAGGTTCCAGGGTCCAATTCCTATTAAGAGGTTCCAGGGCACAGCCCCTGCTAAGAAGTTCCGGGGCCTAGCCCCTGCCGTAAGGGACCAGCGTCCGACCCTTCGCAACAATATTGAAGTTTTCCAGCTAGGGGAAAACTTCTATTTCCACGATTATGGAAGAGTTCTCCCCACTTCAGCCAACATATATCTACTATAAAAGGAGACCTCAAACCCTAGAACAAAGGGATCGACATTCAGAGGCTTAGAGATTAGAGAGTTAGGCTAGAAAACTAAAGGGTTCATACACCCAACGCTGTAAACGCTAAATATACTCAATAATACATCTCTTTGCCTCGATTTCTCTTCTAAACACATATAAACTCGTACAATTCTCTAGTCTTCCAGTGTTCCGTAGTACTTAAACGATCCTACACAAAAATATCATAACAGTTCACGCTTAAACGCGAATTCGGAAATAAGATCTTTTGTTCTACTTTCTGTTCTTATTATTTTCCATACGAAACCTCTTTTCATTATATTGATTGTGTTGTGCGTGGCCCAGCAGATATCCGCGACCTTCAGGGGAAGTTAGGTTTACTTGACTTTCCTCTGATTTAACAAAACTCGACGGTGTGAATCTCGGTTCCCACACCGCAACGACCAAGGCGAGGGTGAGCTTCTCCAGATGGTTGTAGCAGGTCTCTGCATCTAGCATAGACTTGCTCACGTAATAGATAGGGTGCTGTTTTCTTCCTTCCTCTCATACGAGGACCGCACTGACCGCATGTTCTAATATGGCTAGGTAGAGTAGTAGGACCTCTCCTTCCAGGTGCTTGGATAGGAGTGTTGGGGTAGTGAGATAGGTTTTAAGGTCAGATAGTGCTGTCTCGCACTTTCCTGTCCATTGGAAGTCTTTGGGGTTCTTCAGAGTTTCGAAGAAAGCGTGAGACTTGTCGGAGAGCCTGGAGATGAACCTGCTAAGGGCGGCCATTCTCCCTGTCAAACTTTGAACCTCCTTGACGTTTCGAGGGGAAGGTATCGCTTGAATGGCCCTTCTCTGCTCTTGATTTGCTTCGATGCCCCTGTGAGTGACTATATATCCCAGGAATTTCCCGGAGCTTACTCCGAATGAATTTTGAAGGGTTGAGCTTCAAATTGTGCCTTTTAAGGGTTGTGAATGCATGTTGAAGGTGCGAGGTACGATCTTCAGAGTCTAAGGACTTTACCAACATATCGTCGATATATACTTCCATGGTCTGACCTATCTGATCAGCATCAAGATTTGGTATTACCCGGAGAAAGCATCCATGAAGCTCATTAGTTGGTGTCCATCAGTCACGTCAACTAGCTTATCAATATGAGGCAGAGGAAAAGGGTCTTTGGGATCCATGAAGTCGATGCAGACTCTCCACTTCCCATTCTTCTTTCTTGACTTCCTCGTTGATGATTTTGTCCCTTTCGGGAGCGAACTTCCTCCTCTTCTGTCTGGCTGGGGGATGCTTTGGATCCACTTGGAGTTGGTGCATGATGACATCATGGTCGATCCCTGGCATGTCTTCGTGGGACCAGGCGAAACAATCAGAATTGGACCTTGGGAAGTCGATCAGACTTCGTCTTAGGTCCTTTGGTAGCTTAGAGCCTATCTTCAGGTTTCGTTCCGAGTTTCCTTCCACCAGGGGAACCTCGTCCATTCCTTCAACATCCGGTTCTTCAGTATGAGGAGTTGGAGGTTTCTTCTGTAATTGCTATAAGACCTGGGTTTTTCCCTTTAGGGTAGTCGGATAGCAGGACCTGGACTTTTCCTGGTATCCCTTGATAGCCTTTATGCCCCAGGGAGTAGGGAACTTCACCAATTGATTGAGGGTTGAAGGTACTGCTCCCATGTCGTGGATCCAAGGTCTCTCTAGTATCACGTTGTAGGATAAAGAGCAGTCGACGATCAGGAACTTTGTGGTTTGATTTGTTCCCTCAACATAGACTGGGGAGAAAGACATCTCCTTCGGTTATTTTCACTTCTCCACTGAATCCCACGAGTGGAATTTCTTTTCTTGTCAGAACTTTAGGGTATATCCCTAGATCAGTGTAGGGCAAGTGGAAGATGATGTTGCTGGAGCTTCCATTGTCTACTAGTATTCGCTTGACCAAGCAGTTGGCTATGACAAGCGAAATAACGAGGTTGTCGTGATGAGGAGCTAGGACCCTTTCTTGCTCCTTTGCGGTGAAGCTAATCTCGTCTGTTCCCAAGAGTAGGCGCTTAGGGGCCTCGGTCTCTTGATAATTCCTTGCATTGTGGGTGCTCCTTTTGGCCGCGGCACTGCTGACTCCACTTACTTCTGATCTACCAGGGATAACATGGATCACTCGATCTTGCTGCAGGGGTAATGCGGGAACAGCTTCGTTAGGAAGTCCGGGACCTTCCTTGTTCAAGAGTTCCTGGCTTTATCCGAGAGGAATTCTCTTAGGCGGCCTCTCTTAAGAAGTTCAGCAACTTATATCCTCCAGGCTATGCAATCTTCAGTGGTATGACCATGATCGTTATGGAACTCACACCATTTTTTGAGATTTCGATTAGTATCGGGGGATTTCATCTTGGGAGGCCACTTGACCTGTGGACCCATCTGTCGCAGGACTTCAATAAGCTCCGGTGGTTATTGCGAGATGAGAGATACTAGTCCAAGTAGACACCATCCTCCCCTCGGATAGGGGTAAAGGGGGGTTCTGATACCTGCCCCTGCTCGGGTTGCTAGACTCCTTGGAAGGTCTAGATTGGATGGCCTCGCCACGATCGTCCCTCGGGGGTCTTGAAGGCTTCTGGTCGTACTTGGAAGAAGCCTTAGCTCTGCTTGCGACATCTTGTTCCCAACTCACCTGAGCCCAGGCGCGGGATGGCACGTCTTGCATGGTCCCACACTTATACTTCTTTAGCTCATTGTAGAGATCTCCTTATGGAGGTAGGCCCTTCTTAAAGACCGAGATGGTTGTGTCAGCGTTGCACTCGGGAATGGAAACCTTCTCTTGGCTAAAGCGAGCTGATATACCATGATTTTGACCCACTTTTACCCATGGTATTTCTATGGTTTTACTATATATATCTATGTTTTGAGTCTTTTAGGTATGTTTTCAGGTTCAAGGGTCTTTGGAGTAAAGTGACGTTTTATGTGCCATTATGGAGCTTAAAGGAGAGTTTTCCCGAGATGACTATAAGATCAGACGTCAAGGTCGATATCCAGATATACATATCGATCGATACACATTCTGTGTAATCGATCGATGACACATCCGAAGAAACGACGACGATATACTCCATCAAACAATGTACGCCTAGTACTATCGATCAATATCGAGCGTACAGAAGAAGGAAGAATATTCTCAATCAACTTGAAGCCCAAGATTTCCCATTATTACTATAATGCCATTGACGTGTTTTTAACCTAATTGAACTCAGTATTTATACATTTGCCTATGTGTTTTCGCAAAGTATGCTTTCTAGTTCTTTTACTTGTCTTGTTCTAGTACTTCTTACTTATTAATAAAAGTATTCTCTTCATCTTAATTATGTTTTCATCAAGGTTATAGAATTCTAGATTTTAGAAGAAAGATACAAAGAGATTTGTTATCAAGAGGAACTTGAGTGTTCGGTCTTCTAAATGAATTTCTATTATTACCTTGATGCTATGAGTCACTCAGTCATGTCTGAGTAGATTCCTTTGTTAGATTTAGGGTTCAAATAGTTATGAGGGATTAGTCCCGACTATAGACTGTTGAGTTGTATACTCATTATCCTGATGAACCCTAAAGATTATTCTAGAGTAGCTAACTAGAATATGATCTTGGAAGTGATTTAATTCATAAATCATTCTCCTAACATCATCTTGTATAAGCTGAGATCCTCTAGGGATACGCAAGAGCCGGTCTATGATCTTGGTGAACATATATTCAATTCGATCTAGAGCTATATCGATCGATGCTCAAATAGAGTAATCGATCGACGACACACATATCGATCGATACAAGCTGTCAAAACATCGATCGATATTGTCGGCAGACAAATCAATAGACGAGTCTAATAACGATAGTTATTAGACATATTTAATAGTTGAAGTTCTTTAGTATATGCAAGCAACTCATTAAAACATCTATAGCATTATAATTCTGAACTAACTGAATATCAATTTTGAATCTAACTACTTTCTCTTAATACTTACAACCTTATAACCATTCTCTTGAGCAACTAATCATTGCTCACAACTGCAATTTACATTTAAAATCATTTCAACCTAGCTTAGTTACTAGATAATGTAATCTTTTGTTTTCTTTCGCTCCCCGTGGATTCGATCCCTAAGTACTACATCTGAACCTCTTATTTGAGAGAGTAAATCATTCCTTAGGGTAATTTGAGTGATATCAAATTTGGCGCTGTTGCCTGAGAGCTAAGATCGCCATTAGATTTAATCTGATTAGGTCTAGGTTATTGATTTCTGCTTAATCACCTTCTGACGCAAAAAAGTTTTCTTGTCTTTTTCAGGTACATGCCCAGCAGTACCAGAAGCAACAAGATCCTCAACTTGTGTACTGAGAAGACCCCCAAAGCTTGGAACATACCATCCGCAAGAGCTTACGTTCCACATTGATCGACATCAACCACTCCATGTCGAACGATACTCGCCTACAACAGTCGACCGAGACACCTTCTTTGTCGACCGCCCATAGATCGACAACAACCGTACGTCGACCGACACTCACCCCACCCCATCGATTGACATCAACAACTGTTCGTCGACCGATACCATTCATCTGTTATCGATCGATATTAATCACATTACATCGATCGATACTACCCGCCGAGTCATGGTAGCGCCTATTATTCTCACAACCGATAAGAATGGAGACCTGCGTGATCAAGATGGTCACCTGCGTAACGCAGCAGGTCAGAAGCTGAATGCTCAAAAGGAAATCATTCCTGAGCAAGACACTGCAACTACAGACTTCATCCAACCTATAGATGAAGCTAACAGAGCTAGAACCTTGGATGACTACAACCGTCCAGATCAGTTCTATACCAACCGATCAGCCATCCGCCCTCCTCCCATTCAGAGAGGAGATTTCGAGCTCAAGCCGCAGTACTACGCACTTGTGGGACATATACCCTTCTGTGGGTTATCCCATGAGAATCCTATGGAACATCTAGAGAGGTTCGAGGATATTATATCTTCCATCAAAGCCAATGGAGTTCCTGAAGACTACCTTTTCTACAAGCTTTTCAAATACTCTTTATCAAAGAAGCTTTGCAATGGCTGAGGCAACTATAACCAGGTTCTCTCACTACCTGGAAGGACATCAAAAACGCATTCATGCGTAACTTCTTTGATGAGTCACGTGCTGAAGACTGGAGGAGGAAGATCGCTACATTCACTCAGGATCCTGGAGAGTCATTCAAGGACACCTGGAACATATTCAAATCCTACCAGCGCGACCGCCCACACCATGGATTCAACAATGTGCAACTACTCTGCACCTTCTACAGAAGCATCGCTTTGAAGTATCAGATGGCCCTTGACACAGCTAGTGAAGGAAACTTCAATACAAGGAATCCACAAGACGCTGTGAAGTTAATCGATAACTTAGCTTCAAGCAACAGCACGAAGAACACTGTCAAAACAAAATTTGTATCATTCCTTGGGAAGGAACAGATTAATGAATTCCAAGCACAACTGGACAATGTTCAGAAGTTACTAAACAAGCAGATTTGCTCAGTTGAGGATGCAAAAACTGCAGCTGGAGAGGAAGACACGGAGGAAGATGTGAACTGGATCAGTGGAGCAGGATTTCAGAGATCAGCAAATCCAGGAGGAAACAGGAACTTCTCAGGACAGAGAAGCAACTACAACCCAAGTTCACAGAAACCCACCTACAGCAGCAGCAATCCCAACAAGAACAGGAGTTATGCGAACTCGTTTTACACCAAACCACCCCCACCCACCCAGGAAAGAAAACTAGACGAGATGCTGGAACGAGTTCTGGACACCCACCAAAAGCTAAAGGTGGATTTCAATGGGAAGATTGACTCCGTCTACACCACCTTGAACACAAAGCTTGATGCTCTGAGCACCTATGTGAAAAAAGTGGAGACTCAGGTGGTTCAGACAGGAGAAGTTTGAGGAAACAAGAAGCTTTAGCTAAGGCACAAGGAGAGTCTATTGCTAATTACCACGTCAATGCTATCATGGATGAGATTTTTGGCAAGTGGTTAATCAAGATAGGCTGCAAGATTCGACACATGAGGACACACCCGACGCCAGATTCGCTTCATATCGATCGACATCATTTACCCGACATCGATCGATATCACCAAAAGCGAAACGATCGATAAACTTTGACGAGTATCGATCGATAGACTTTGAGGAACCTTCCAACAAGTGCAGTTCCATCACGATCATGTCGCACGAAGCCTTCGCAGCTAGACACCCACATCCGCCCGCCCTTATGGAAGTCGACCCGACTTCAGATCCTATCGATCGATACAGAGACCTTTCCATCGACCGATCAGGAGACCCCAATATCGACCGAGATACTGAAGTCGCTGTCGATCGATATACCATACCTCATCGCCGAGTGCAACTACCGAAGATCGATGTAGCACGACTTAATGCACTCTGGGAGCAGTCTAAACTTTCCCAAACCCTTCTTACAGCCATCATGAAGAAACCCACGGACATCATTGAACCCATGGAGACAGAAAAGGAAAACCTAGGAAGAATCCTGAAAAAGGAAAGAGAAGATTGCCAAGAACCTTAAAAGGGGAGCTAATGAAGCAGAGATTGTTATTGTATTTTTGTGTAGGGTCGTTTAAGTACTACGGAACACAAGAAGACTAATGAATAAGTACGAGTTTATGTGTGTTTAGAATAGAAATCGAGGCAAAGAGATGTATATTATTGAGTATATGTGGGATTACAACGTTTGAGGTGTATAAACCCTAGTTCTATCGCCTAACTCTCTAGTCTCTAAGCCTCTGAATGTCGATCCCTTGTTCTAGGGTTTGGGCTCCCCTTATATAGTAGTTATACGTCGGCTGAAGTAGGGCGAACTTTGACATATTCGCGAATATACTAGTTTTCCCATGATTTGGGAAACTTCCATATTGTTGCGGAGGATCGGATCCTTGCTCCTTCCGGCAGGGGCTAGGCCTTGGTTCCTCTTTGCGGGGAATGGACCCTTGATATTATTAATAGAGGTCGGATCCTGGTGCCTCCTAGTAGAGATTGGTTCTTTAAGCAGAGGAAGGACCTTGGGTCCTTCTTAAGTAAGGGTCCGGAAGTCAAGGCCCCTTCGGAGGCTGGAGAAATCTTTAGCCTTGGATATTTTTCTCCAACAGAGATAGCAAACTTCAGAAAACTAGTTCTAAGGATCCCTGCAGAGAAACCCTTTGAAGAACCTACTTTTCACATAGGTTGTGGATGTTTTTCAGGGAGACTAAGGAGACAGAAGAAGACATCAAGAGGATGTTTCACCAAGTTCGCGATAGCTTGAAGAAGAGGATCACACTGACAAAGAGGAGCGATCCAGGGAAGTTCAGAGTACCATGCTCAATAAGGGGTATTGAGTTTCCTTGTGCCATATGTGATACAGGATCAGGAGTCAGCATCTTACCTAAGATCATAGCAGACCACCTAGGTCTGAAGATAGAGCCTACTGTGGAGACATTCATCTTTGTGGATTGTTCTCAATAGAACACTGGAGGCATAGTTCGAAATCTTGAGGTACAGATAGGAGATGCCACCATCCCTACAGACTTCCACGTCTTGGATGTAAAGCTCAACTTCAAGACATCCTTACTACTTGGAAGAGCCATCTTAGCCACCGTTGGAGCTGTTTGTGACCTAAAGTTCAACAGGCTCTGCCTAACCCTAATAGACCCCACCACCATCTATGATCTAGTCCAAGTCATCAAGATTCCAAGGAAGGAAACCCCAGATGTCGTAGCAGCATGCTTTTGTTCACAAGAGTATGATTCCATGGCCGAGTACAAAATAGATCCAGTCACATCGACCGATGTAAGGAACCCTCCATCGACTGATATCTGTGACAACACATCGACCGATATCTGTGACAACACATCGACCGATGTGGATACTATCGCATCGATCAATAGGCTAATCATGGAAGCCAACGAGGAGTTTCCAGATGGAGATTTTGAGCCATATAGCTTGGAAACGGACAGCTACATACCTCTAGAAGAGGAGTATGATGACGATTATGATTTCCTTCCTTCTCTCTCTTCGGCATCCTAAGGAAATAAAGAAAGAAAATATTTGTATAAAGATGTGATATGATTTCTTGAGGAGTAGAGGGGTAGGAGTGATTACTGCGATCTCATTATTCTATTTTAAAAGAATGAGCAGAGCGAGGGGTAGGAGTGATTTCTGCGATCCCTTATTCGAAAGATATGTGTTACTAAGTCAATGAGATGACACAAAGATGGCCTTTGTGGCA
>OVBX01006337.1:0-11977 GCA_900406325.1 Erucastrum elatum
TAAAATAAAAAAAAAAAAAAAAGTATGTGTAGTTCAGAATCTTATACTTGGTTCTACTCGTACAAACCGAATTGATCATTTTTTTAAATATAAAAATAATTAAATATATTTTTAAGTATAAGTAATTAAAATATTTTTTTAAAAAAATATTTTATTCTAAGAACATTTCCATTGTAAAACTCCATTTTTTCCTCCAAAATAAAGTAAAAGTAAAAATGAAATAAAAATGTTCCAACCCAACCTCATATCTCGCTCCATAATAAAGATTACTCCATTTATAGAGTAATTTTTTTTTGTTCATCACTTAATTATAGAACATTTTTACTTTATATTCACTTTTACTCCATTTTAAAAGAAAAAATGGAATAGAGATGAAGATATCCTAACGTTAGGGTCAAGTAGATTATTCGGATATCCGAATCACAAATTTAGATGGGTAACTTTTTCTAGTCTGAGAGTATCCAAATACTCTTATAATACTAAAAACTCTTCTAAATTGCATATGAAAATCTCACAATGTTTCTCAGTCAAGATTCTGCACTCAGTTCTCATTTCGTTTACATTTATTAATTTTGTTATTGTTTTTAACTAAATAACGAAGAAATAACAGTTTACAAAAAAAAACAAAGAAATAAGAGACATATCAATATATCTAGGCATGAGACGGATCCGGATATTCGGGATATTCGAGGTACCCAGACCTGAATCCGGATCCGCCAGAACCAAATCCGAATCCGTCGGATCCGTAATTTCAGTATCCAGATTCAAATTCGTGCTTTTAGGATATTCGAGTTTCGGATATCCGTCTAGATATTATGATATCCGCGAGTATCCGGATTCCTATTTGGATTCGTCAAAATAATTAAAAAATAATAAAAATGTTTTTTAAAATACAAATTAAATTCAAATAATCTATAAATATTACATAGACTAAATATTTTTACAAAATTTATGAATGTATTTATGCATATAATATTATTAAAATTAAATATAATATTATAAGACTAATTTTTATGTATAAATATTGATAAGCAACTATAGTTATTAATAAAATTAAAAATTTAATATATTTTAAAAATCTAGATATTTGGATTCGACATTTCATTATTTGGATCCGGATCCGGGCACTCCGGATATCTTATTTTCAGAACAGATCCAAACTGAATCTCAGATCGAATCCGGATCTCGAATAATAATTTCCAGCCCTAAATATATCATAGGAGTTTTGTACACGTGCAAATGCAAGAATTTTTTTTTTTCAAGAAATAATGCAAGACTTTGTTTTTCGAAGACCTCTTCATCAAATCACATAGCTCGTGAGATTGCGAAGAGGGTGCTTCGTGATGGTCATTTCCAATTTTATTTGGCGTTAAGAGATCCAGCATAGCTACATCAAAGGATCTTAAGGGAAGCATCTCCAATTAGCTAGTAGATCTTTTTAAGGTTGAGCTTGTTGTTGTGTTTTCTTTTTATTTCATTGGTATTGTTATCATTCTTTTATCACTGCGGTGATTTACTATTTCAGTTTGAAGATGTTAAAAAAAGACTTTGTTTTTCGACGGTTCACGGCTGGACGAATTTCGGAAAAGAAGAAGAAAAAAAGAGTTAAACAAAATTTAGAGTCAGAATAATTCTTTTTGTACTTTAAATGGGCTTAGTTTTTTTACTGGATAGCAGGCTTATTATATTTAAAACCAGTGGCCAAGAAAATAAAAGGGCTTTTGACATATTATTAGGCCACCAATTTAAACAATGCTCTTTTGACGAGGCTCGTAATGGTGGATGGTCAACAATATCTAAGGTTGAAGCAAAAAAAAAGAAAAGAAATTCCGACTATATTGGTAGGGCCAAAGTCCCTATCTTTATAACTAGAACATTTTGTCTACGAAATGCAAATCAACTCCTATCTTAATTACCTTTATTCCAAGTCTGGCTATTTATTGAAAGCAACTAAAGAAACAAAAACGAATTGTTAAAAATATCCATAAAAAAACGACCGGATGAGATAGCCCACTTAGTAAGGATTTTGGGGGCCAACTGTCATGCTCCCGGGTTCGACGCCCGGTGGGGGAACTACTCATCTGTGTCATAAAGCGGTACTGGGCCTTGGCCCAGAGAAAAACTTCACGGGTGAAGCTGGCCGCTGCCTGATCGGACCCTGGGGAATGACCCACGAAGTGGGGAACCCCAGGATTATCAAAAAAAAAAAAAAAATCCATAAAATTGACACAATTAAATATATATTAAAAATATATTTTAACCCTAGAGTGAGTTAAAGTTTGGTAACTAAAGAAACAAACGAGGCTTAGACCCAAAAAAAAAAAAGCGAGGCCACAATTTAACCCCTAAAGAAAAGAGGTGTGGACCGGAGCAATGATGCAAATGCATGTGATACGAGACGTCAAATTGAAGCAACGGCGAAGTCTCGAGAATGTATGTGAGATGTACGATCTGTCTCTCACGGCAGACACACACTTTGTGTATTATATATAATTGCGCACACGATATAGACACTCGCAGGCACATGTACAGTATATGCAAATTAATGATAAGCATGTATGCATGTTAACAATTAACATTCGTGTGGTACCAAAACAAAGAAATCAAAAAATTCTCGATGTTCCTTTCTGTCATAGAAAGATATATACATTGTATCAAGTATTTAACAATGGCTTCACACCAAAGCCCTTTTTCAACAAAAAAGAAACAATAGCTTTACATGACCCTGGCGGACAAACCACATAGTCGATAGAACATCAACATTTACGTGACACGAATGCAGGAAAGCCACGTGTTTTGTGATAATTTTGTGAATTTATTTACCAAAAGAACATTGTTTACAGCTGTTTTGCGAACATAATTCGTTTCATGAGGTCCAATAAAGTAATAAAAAGGTCTAGTTATTCAAAACCAGAAAAAGTAGCACGAAGCCACTTTAGTCAGTTACTCAAGCGAGAGCTAGAGTAGTAAATATTCATGAACGTCTTCCTATGCAGACGAGGTAAGATCTTTGTTCGAAAACTCGTTAGGCGCTACGCGTACGGTTCACACGGGCCTAGCGATTTATTGAAAAAGCGGGAAAAAATTGGGAAGTACGCGGGGAGTAATTTTTAATGAATTATTTATTTTAAATATTCAAAAAATCATTTATATCAAATTAAATCATATATCCTAATTATTTTTTCTTTATTCACATTATTTTTATTAGTGTTAAAGAGAAAATCTAAGAAAAAATCATTTTCCAACTTCTCTATCACCCAATTTTTCAAAATGTATCTATTTTTGAGAAGTTTCTTTTATTTTTCTCTTGACTTCAAATTTCAAAGAATCAGATTCTCTTAAAAGCTGGCTTTTACAAGTTTAGTACTTTTTTTACACCGCTTAATATTTTTTAGTTTCTCAAACGGTGGAAATGAATAAAGTCAGATTTCAAGGGAAGGGATGTTTGGTGTTTCATCTTTTTTTTTAGATCTCAGTTAAGCAAAACAAAGTCAAAATCATAAGACGAAAAAAGATCTTGGTGATGTTGTCGGTGGTGATTTACAAGAGCACACATCTGTTCTTAATGCCTTGAGGAACCCTAGTCCTCTCGCTTCTCTCTCTTCAACCACCACTCTGAAGCTGTCTTCCCCTCACGGCGGTGGTGCCGTCAGCCACTGCAACATAGGTAATGAGAAATGTTGTGAACGGGTTTGGATGATTCTCTGCTTTTTCTCCTAGTCAAGAACAGAGCATGCTGAGGCTACATAAACCAAAGTTCATGAGGCTACATTGATGAAGCCGTGGTCTGGTTTCGATTCACTGGATTTGAGAAAAAAAATTGTACTTTCTCTTGTCTTGTCGAGAAAGAGAGATGGAGATCATGTATAAACGCATAATAAGCGATTTTTGGACGATACAATTTTCACATTTCAACGCCGCGTAATGTTAAAATACGCTCTCCACGGTCATAAATCGATCCGGCGTATAAGACAATCGAATTGGCTAAACTCGCCACTGTAAACACACGCATCACGTATACGCGGACGATTACGCAGCCAGACGGGCGCGTTTTAGAACAGAATCCTTGATAAATGATTAATGATACATCGATTATTTTGCTTGAACACCTAGACTTATTTATAAACTGAAAGTCCAATAATTTTTGTGTACAAGTGAATAGGGTTGTAATTTATCAACTAGATTTATAAACGTCTTCCTATGAAAACGAGCTAAGATATAAATTATAGATTCCAAGTCAATGTGTCAAGCAACCAATCGACAAGTTTCCAAGGTCTAGAATTCTTAGATAGATTAATTCATTTTCATGATATAAATCATCTGTAATCACATTAAACAGCAAATCCATTTGGTCTAATACAATCAAACATGCATTTGAATCAAATCTACTAACCATCTAGCAATCCTAACATTAAATCATCATGCTAAAGAAATACTAAGTTCACTCAAATATTTTAACAAACACTTTCAATAGTCTAGATAAGAATGATCAAATTATAATCTTAGCATTAAGAACGCTTAGCAAGTATAGAAACAAGTGAATAAACCTTAACTCTTCAGCAATACCTTAGCCATAGATTTAAGATGTGTTAACTCACTAATCCCCATGAATAACATTAAACACATACAAATTTCAAGACTACTCATGTTTATAAAGCAAGATAAACACTAAATACTCAAGATTAAAAAAAAAACAAATTGCATAAATTTTAAAAATGTCCGATCTTTTACCAAGAGATAGTTATCTTAAGATCATGGGCGAAGCTAGGATTCTTTTTAAGAAGGTGCAAAATAATTTATAAAAACAGGGTGGTGGGTGTTGAACCCCAATTCTTCAGAAACTAAGGGTGCACCGCAGCCAACTGAACTACAAACACACAACAAACACAAAGTAAAACACTAAATATTTAAATTGTCATGGGTGCACGTGCACCCATAACCTTCCACCTAGCTTCGCCCCTGCTTGAGATAGTAAATAAGATAAACTAGGTTTTTGACCTTAAATGTATTTATAAGTCTCTTAAAGTAAGTTGAACCGGATTGATCCGATCCATTAACCCGAGAAAATTGGATAAATGAAACTCGGAAGCACGGCCTGCTTTGGACTGTAGTGACATACCGCGGCAAAATAATCTAAACTGTGGCATCCGTCAGCAAGCATTAATAGGCGCGGTCTCGCTTCTCTCCCCCATGCCTCGATTCTGCGGGCTAGCCTAGCCTACAGTGGTAACCCGCGTCTTACTAGCTCCTACGCTTCCCTGGCTTGATACCGTGGGCAAGCTCTTCCTGTGGTGGTAGCATGTGTTCGCCTCTCAGTCAAGCTGATTCCATGTTCTTGAACTTTGGCTCGTCCCGCGGTGCTAGCTTGCGGTCGTCACTTTCTTCTCTTTTATCTATATTTGTATCCAAATCCTTCCAAAATTTAACCAGAACTATTCCACACTTGAAATCACACAAATGCAAATATAATTAACCTAAATATACCTAGATGCTATCATAAATGATGCAAAATAAAGTTAGAAAGGTGGCTAAGACAATGAAAATCACAATACATTAAATATGTTATGAAAAAGAACCATATATCGTAAGAATTAAAGGAGCAAAGTAAAATTATCATAAAATAATATATTCGTAGTAATAAAAAATACTCCATAGTAAAATTCGAAGCTTACTACATTTTAATAATTTTTATATCTACATTCTTTTTAAGTATACACTCTTAGTTCATATGACTAGCTTATCGGTCGACTTGAAAATGTTGATAGCAAGCTTCGAATTCACGATACATTTGCAAGATTTTCTCTGTTTGTTCGTCTGAAATATGTATTACTGATTCTTATGAAAGTATGGTGATCATGGTGAAACGCAAGTTAAAAGGGGCCTATGAGACGGTTACCCATACCAGCATTGCTTGTGTATTATGGTAATTATGAGATATTATTTAAGGATCCATTATTACCTATTTTCATTTTTGTCTCTTTTTATTAAAGTTGCATGAAGTCAAGAGTAACACTAGTGGTTTGTGAGAATGATTGCAAATAAATAGTAGTACTAGTTTGAAGTAGTTATGGAGCAAAAAGACCATTGTCTTACCTCGGGGACACAATTGTTTTGGGGGATATGGACTTATATCTGACTTATTCCCCACAAGATAATTTAGAATAAGCTAATTATGCATTATAAACATACTAGTTTTTATCAGACCAGACAAAAACAAAACTCATAATGTTTGATCTTTGTCTCAAACCACATTAGTTTCTTGCACATTACTTTGTTTGCTAATTAGACTATTATCCTATTATCCTATTTATTAGGAAAACATAGAGTGGTAAGATTACGATTATAGTGGTGTAAGATATTGACTCGCAACCCATTAATTAATTATACTAAACTTATAAATCATAAATGTCACTGTATATGTCTAGATAGAGATTATTTATCATCATTATGCAGCCAGTAATTATGTGTAGTATTTTGCTTTGATATGAATTTGTGGATATTGAATGCATTTTAGAGTTCTATTTCTTTTTTGCTAAACTATAAATATCATAAAATGAAGAGTAGATTTTACAAAGTAAGATCTTACAATTGAACCATCTTGGCAAAAAGAAAGAAAAAAACAAGATGGTCAATAGGATGAAATTTAACAAACTCTGGCTCTTATCTCAGCCATAGACTCATTAGGGAACTAAGATTCTTTCTCAGCCTTCTAGCTGAGATGATGTTCTTTATCTCTCTCTATCAATGTCTCTGAAAACAGTAGTGGCAGGTATGAGCACCTGGTTGTGGACAAAGTTGTTTCGCTGCTTTCAAAGGTGGTAGACGACAGACTGCGTTGCAAGCTTCCTTAAAAGAGTGAGCTGCAAGTGAAACTGCAAGTGTATATAGTATTTACAATTTATATCACATAGATACCAATGCATAAAATGTCAATATACGCACGTTGACACGCATGCACATCTATATAATGATTGCAGATCGTTAATGATCAGTGATCACATACCTTCTAAACGGTTAAGTCGTGTGTTCAATTCTTTTCATAAGCTAAGCCAAATGGTTAATTCGTGTGTTTAAAAAAAAGAGAAAAACTAAGCTACATGATTACTTCATGTGTTTTAGTTTTTATAAAATCACAAAAAATTATGTAAATTATTGGATATAACTGAAAAATCGATGATCTCTTCTATAACAATTTTCATGTGTTTGCAAATGGTATATAGTATATACACACATGAGACTTAAAGTAAAACCAATCATGAGGTAAGCGTGACGCAAAATTCAGGGGCGATTAGTGGTGATTGATGTGCTAAGGTTTTGGTGGCTCAGTGATCATCTGTCACTTAAATATGTTAGTTAAAACTAATTGTCCTAGAATATAATAAATATATATATATATATATATAACATTATATATATAACATATGCAAGAAGAAGAAAAAGCGTGTATATACTGAGAAGGTACGAAAGAAAGAAAAAGTAGGGGACCAATAGACCCATGCGTGTAACCAAAAACTGTCCCTTTGTTCTTTATTTTTCTTAGTGGAAGAGAACTAAATTCGTAAAAGTGATTGAGTCAACCTTTGCATCAATGGCTCATCTTTGCGATGTTGTAGAAGCTCCCAACAAACCGGTCGATGAAAAACCAGGTTGATCAGACATTAAAGAATCTTGGGATTCTTGTGTCTACTCCGTCATTTCATATAAACCATTTCCAATCAATTGCCACTTTTACCTCTATAATAGCATTAGTGGTGTAATTATTCAAACTCACTTCTATTTCTTTCTCTATAATAAAGATTTATATTTTTTCTTCCATTTACAGAAGAAAAATAACATTACTCTTTTTTTTTTCCGTCAATGATTAATTATATTAGAAAGGATCAAGCCCATTAGAGGCAAAGCCCACTTACAACAAGAAAACAACTACAAACCCAACTGCCTTTGGGCTACAATAAAAGAGAATAAAACAAACGGGCCTTCAGCCCATCACAACACCCGCACGACCCAGTTGGTGAAAGCGTCTCGGAGAGACTGGCTCGCCACGTGGCGAGATCTGCACCATCAATGCGAGATCGCATCTTCTCGGCCTCAACCCGACCGCTTACACCACACCGTCGCCGGAGCAACACAAGCTCAATATCTTCGGCCGTCGGAGCTTCGAACCATCAAGCCTCCAAACCGACCCAGCACCGTTCATCACTGCGTTGTCATCACGTCGGAGCGTTAATCAATCCTCTAGATTGGCTCCAACTTTGACCCACATCAAACCCTAGACACGCAAATCGAGAACCCGTGCTTGTTATCCTTGCATCTCGTCCCCTCACCGGAGAGCTTCTTCGACTACCAAGAGCTCCTCCGTCATGACCACCACCACCCATAACGGCAAAATCGCCGAACTTGACACAACTCGAACATAGTAACCTTACCCCAACGAATCCGGGTTCCAGAACGGCAAAAACGGACCTTTGATAGCATCCGCTCTCCGTGACCAAAGCCGAAGAAGGCGAATCTGAAGAAGATTCCCTTCACGGTTGCTAGAGCCGGCGATTGTGGAACTGAAAGAGCTTCCACCTCCCGGGAAAACACCATCGCAGAACATGCAAGCCGCTCCCTCAGTCGTGCCCCTACAGGCGACAGCGTCGTTACTCCAAGACCGAGTCACCGCTTGGGATTGACACAGACTCAGAGCTCGGGCAAAGCTATCGATGCTAGGACGACGAAGAGGGAACAGAGAAGGACCAAACAACCTAAGAAAGTACGATTCCGGCGCTGGCACGGACGCTCACGCGCCGGTCGAACGCTGGAAAAAAACCAGATCTAACTTCTCTCTCCTCTCTAACTTCTCTCTCTAAAAACACGTCTTGGTATTTGTGACCCAAAAGAAAAAGAAAAAAATAACATTATTCTTTCTTTTACTTTATATTTAAAAATTTTTATTTTTGAAAAAACATATTGGATTGTATCTTATCTCTATTATAGAATTTCCTTATTTTAAAAATGAAAATAGCAAAATCATTGGAAATGCTCTAATTAGTTGTTGGTCGTGTATATATATAATATTATATATGTCATATGTCTATATATCATAATACAGATCCTCAAATATATATATATATATACATATATATATATATATATGAATGTAACATTTATCGTTTTTTATGTTTAAATTCAATAAAATGAATAAAAGATGCAGTTCTTTAATAGTAAATATTTGTATCTTTTTACATCAACAAAAAAGAGAGTAGGTGAGATAATCGATTACTACACACAATGCAAAATTAATCAAATGATACAAAAAAAGAGTTACAAAAAAAAATCAAATGACAAAAAATAGTATCTCATGATTATTCGAAAAATAAAAAGTTAAAACGATGCAGTTCTTTAATAAATCAATCGTTTGTGTTTGTATTTGTATTTGTTTTTGTATTTTTATCATTTTAGAATTTTTATATAGCTTACATTAAGTTATAAGATGAGCATATCGTAAGATTTTTTGTCAATCCATGGAGAATGTAGTAAGTTACAACTTACAAATGGAGAATGAATGTAGTAAAGTGGAATTTATCATTCGCAAGATGTGTCGAAAAGGAAATGGTCAAAAGTTGATGTAGGTGACAAAAGCTGCGGAGGACTTGATTTACTAGTCATATATAATGCCATGATCCATATTGCCAAAATGTCCCTTTTATTTTGGTTTTTGCTGATACAACTAGAATATAACTAGAATATAAGAATATATATTGCCAAAATGTCCCTTTTATTTTGGTTTTTGCTGATACAACTAGAATATAAGAAAGAAATAACAGTTCTCGGTTCATCTATGTTATTATTAAATTTTGGCTAATGTCTCTTATAGGTTTTAACATACGATGTTAGAATTCTTCAATATATACATTTATTTATAATTCCATTCGAGTCAATAGTAAGATTTTAATTTAAATAAATTATCTATTCCATTTTGCACAAAAAAAAATCTGTTCCATCAGAAATGTATGCCTTAATGATAATTTCGATATATTTAGAATCGTCAGTCCCATCCAGCTCTTATGATTTAGTCATGCACATAACATATAACAAATCATAGGTATTCTTAATTTCTTATACATGGTTTAACTCGGCAAGACTAACAAAACAAATACTTATAACACATGTACTACAAAACATGCATTACGGCATCATGCAATGCACGCATCACTTATGTATATACACCAAACATGCGCCAATATACATTACATTATTTTTGGAGTTTATAACACGATTCATTCTTTGACAATCTGTTTCTTCGCAGATTGTCTTGAGCTCTAAGTGTATATTATACTGTTAAGAGCATATGACACAAAGCAAAAGTTACCAAAATGGTCAAAAGAATGGAGCCTGCGGGAATGAAATGGTGAAAGTAAGAGGCAGAAATGAAAGTGTAGCTTTCTTCATGTTAATAAACAAACATAAAAATGCTAAGTTAGGTCTTATGATTTGGCCTCTTTTACTTTTGTTAACCAGACTTCTTACAAAGACTGCGTCTGTGTCCGCACTTTGCCGGTCAACCTCTTTATGTGTTTTTTATTTATATATACGTTATTTGCCTTTCGGTTCCAAAACTCTTATGTTTCAGTCGTCTCTGCCATCTATACATATATACAATTACTAGCTTTAACAAAGACTAGAAAAGAAGTGACAAAAAAAACAAAGACTAGAAAATATAAAATAAAATGAGTTTTTTTTTTCATTTACAGAAAAGGTAAACGAAATCAAATATTTTTAAATTTTTATTTTAGTGAATATTTTAGGTAACTTTGTATCTTTTCTTTCTTTAAACAAAAGACAGAGTAAAATTATTGTTTACAAAAAAAAATAGCATATACATACATGAAAGATATGCATGTAACATTGTAAAAGATACAAAGTTACTTTGTAACATGTATCTCCTTCCTATCTTTCTTTTCCCCTTTCTTTAAAAAGCTAATTTCCTTTTTCCTATGGCTATTCTACAAATAAACACACGTTTATAACATAGTCGGTCAAACTTTAACCCCAATACCTAATATTTACCATACTACTGTATAATATTTTATCAGAGCCAGTTTGCTCACTTGCTTACCGCCAACGGGATTAGCTTCTGACCTGTTATCATGGGTGTTATGGGCTTATGGAAAGCGAGAAATCTTCTCTCTTTTGAACACAGAGCTACTCCGGCCCTCTCTGTCATGACTACTGCTGTTGTTTGTGCTCGTGAATGGTCTTTGGCGCAGGTCACATGTTTACAAAAGCCCCCAGCTGTAAGAGCTATGGAAACTCCACCGATATTACCTCAAACCCTGCTTACCTGCAACTCGGATGCATCCTAGAGAAAGGAGACAGCAATTGCGGGCCTTGGATGGGTCTTAGTTGATTCAAAGGAAGGGCAGACTCTATCTGGTACTGAACCCTTTTTTTTTTGACATGGTACTGAACCCTTTTATGAATGAAATGTCTGTTGTTCAAAAACGAAAATAAAAGCTAACTACATGAAATAAAGGTCGTATCTGAAGTTAATGTGGACCGTGTTTTTGCCACTGATTTGGCTTGGTCATGCGATACATTCTAGCGATAGAGGGAAAGTAGTATCCATCAAATTTTAAATGGAATGTTTGTTGTTCAAAAAATAAAAGCTAGGTAAATGAAATAAAGGTCGTATCTGAAATTAATGTGGACCGTGTTTTTGCCACTGATTTGGCTTGGTCATGCGTTACATTCTAGCGATAGAGAGAAAGTAGCATCCATCGAATTTTAAAAGATATGCATGTACTTTTATCTCATTAATAAAAGAGAAATTCTTAGGTTCACCCTAGGAGGTGAACCTCTAACCAATAATATTTTGACAACTCATATTTAGTTTCAGAATTAAAAAAATTAACAATTATAAATATAATTAACTCACTACAAGAAAACATGTCTGTTCCGACTACACAATTGGTAGGAAATTAGTCGCAAAATG